>JAHRHZ010000088.1:14471198-14513261 GCA_024137785.1 Ginglymostoma cirratum | reverse complement strand
TTCATCCAGCCCCATGCTTGTTATCTCGGATTCTCCAGCATCTGCAGTACCTTTTATCTCATGACTATATCACTATTCTTTCAAAGGAGCTCCATTCCTAACAGCACTGTGAGTGTCCATACACCATATGGACAGCTACAGTTCAAGGTGATGGCTCACCACAACTTCTAGAGGACAGTTAGGGATGGATAAAATCTGTTGGTTCGCAATCCGAGAATTTAATGAAAATATAACTCCTAAAGATACAAGCTGTGAAACTGTAGTTGAAAATAGCAACAATTTACTGACACTATGATTTGCAGAGATTAATTGATAGAGAGGTTAAAGCAAGCACAAAGTTGCTGTTCCAATAAACTATAGGTGCGTTTAAATAAGATGCTGCATTTACTAGAGTTTCTCTTTCAACTGATAATAAATTATTCCTGTATAAAGCTCTTCAGAACAATTGACAACACAAGTGTTTGTTCCAGATTTGTAAGAGCTACCACCTAAAATTGCTACAGTATGTAGGACCTTTAAATGGTCATGAAACATTTTCCGTGACCAGTGAAAATGGTGTGCAGTTTTATGCACAAATATTCGTAATGTACATAATAAATTGATCTCGTCAAATAGCAATTACTACATCTTAATTTATTGTGGATATTACATTTTGGACAGTGCCCATTTCTAATTCAAAGTCCATATCAAAGAGAATAATTTTATTAGAAATCAGATGTGAACGGTTATGTTCAATTCTCTGGGATCAGCAGTATCATTTAAAATGTTTCACGCTGAGATTTTCTCTGAAGTCCCTTGGCTGCAGAAGGCTCAAAGCCAGATGTGCGCTGCTTCTTCTTCCTGAACAGAGCTTGCTAATTTTGTCAATTAAAATGGTTAACTGGATCTGAGAGTGAACATTCAGCAACAACAGCCTCGGCTGTCATTTGCTAGCACATTAAAAACATCCTGGTGCATATGTTCAGGACAAACACATCTCAGCAGGCATTAGGCCTCTGATCAGCATATACAAGGGGACAGTTTCAGGACTGGCCTAGTCTGGAATTGAGAATTTTTCAAGCATTCTTGAGGCATAAGATGAAACAGTCTAAAATTTGTCCTTTTTGCCTCCTCCTGAAGTCTGTTACTTTCCTCTTATGCTACACTTCTGAGTTAATGAACTTTGACATTGTACCCTTCATACCCAAATCCAAGCGATTAATCTATAATAAAAAGAGCAACAGACCTTATACTGATCCTTAGGGGATGCCACTGTTTAGTTCATTTCAATCTAATAAACAACGTGTCAGCATTACTATCTGCATTCTGTCCTTTAGTCAATATCACTGATCATCTAACCTCATGGCCCTTAATTTTGTCACTTTGCCTCACTTATCTCCTGCTTTATATCTCCTCTTTACAGTGTATTTTGTTGAATGGCTTTTGAAATTTCACATCCACTTTCAACTATATCCGTAAAGTGCCTTTTCGTAATAAATTGATTCAGCTCATAGAACACCTACAGTGTGGAAACAGGCCATTTGTCCCAACAAGTCCACACCGACTCTCCGAAGAGCATCCCACCTCGACCCATTGCCCCTATATTATAACCCTGCATTTCTAATGTCTACATCTAATCCACCTAACTTACAGATCCATGAACACTACGGGCAATTCAGCATGGCCAATCCACTTGACGTGCACATCTTTGAACTGTGGAAGGAAACTGGAGCAGCGTGAGGAACCCCACGCAGACACGGGTAGAATGTGAAAACTCCATACGGACAGTTGCCCGAGGCTGGAATTGAACCCATATCCCTGACACTGAGACAGCAGTGCTAACCACTGAGCCACCGCGCCACCCCAAAATGTATGAAAGGATCTCTTAGGCCAGAT
Source organism: Ginglymostoma cirratum (assembly GCA_024137785.1). Lineage (NCBI taxonomy): Eukaryota > Metazoa > Chordata > Chondrichthyes > Orectolobiformes > Ginglymostomatidae > Ginglymostoma > Ginglymostoma cirratum. Next base: position 14,511,386 of record JAHRHZ010000088.1, on the reverse strand, counting down.
GACCATAAGTTTGATCAAAGACACTTAGGGAATGTCTTAAAGGAGACATGGTAAAAGATGGATGGAGAGGTTTAGGGAAGTAATTTCAGAGCTTAAGGCCTTGCCAGATGAAACCAGAACTGCGAATACTAGAGAGATTAAAATTGAGTCCTTAAAAAGCCAGCATGGAGCAATTTCTGCTGGAGGATATCACAGGTATAGGTAGATGTGTGGCCATGAAGTGATCTGAAAACAGGAATTAGAACTTTAAAATTGTACTTTGCTTAACTGGGAGTGAATATAGATTAGTGAGAACAGGGGAGATAAATGACTGGGTTTTGGAGAAAGTTGCAACTCCAGCACTAACTTTTGAATTGACTCAAGTTTTTGGAAGGTTAGGATGGTTGACCAGGAGTGTATCGGAATAGTCCAGTCTAAAAGTAACAAACATATGAATAAGAATTTCAGCAGCAGGTGAATTAAGTGGGAGTATAGTTGGTTGATGTTATGTGACAGAAATAGGCAGAGAGTAAGTGATGTTGCTTCTATGTGAGCTCAACTTAGAATGAGATATAATACCAGGATAATGAATAGACTGATTCAGGCTCCATCCAGCCAATTGCCAGGGAGAAGGATGGACTTGATAGTAAGAAAATAAAGTTTTGAATGGAAATTGAAGGTGATGGCTTTAGTCTTCACAATAGTTAACTAATGGAAACTTTTGCTCATCCAGTACTGGATGTCAGACAAGAAGTGTGGTCATTCAGAGATACTGAAATGAAGAAGAGACAGAGTAGTGCGATGTAATTGCATCATCATCATTCACGCGGAACATACGATATGGATAATATTCCCAAGGATCTCCATGTAGATGAGGAATAGGAGAAGGGGACCAAGGGCATACCATTGTGGGGAGCAGCAAAAGATAACAATGTGGAAACAGTAGGAAGTATAGGTGGCTCTCACAGCTAATAGATGGACAGCTAAGTGGTTTAAGACCCTGCAATTAATATTAATGGTATATTACAAGCATTCAGCTTTGTTTTCTGCTTTTTTTATCTTTCAGTTTCCCTGTCCAGGATCTCCAGGTCTCTTTCTTTTCCACCTGTTGGCAATATTTACTCTATTTCCAAACTGCACCCAAAGAAAAAAATTCTCTTTGAAGGTTTTACACTGATCAATTAACATTTCATCCACAAATTCTTGGTCCCAATCAAAAATCCTAGACCTTTTTTTAATGTTTATTTAAGTTCCAGTGCAGTTTTCCATAACAATTCTACAAATCTGATGGTATTAAGAACACCGTATCTCAAAAATTCCCACCCTGAAACATCGTCCACTTGTTGACAGAATTATTTCCTACACTGCTTTCTTCGTTGTTTGGCTGGAAACTAATTAAGATAGTGAAGGCCTTTAACTTGTTGTTTAGTTCAGGAGAATCAAAGACTGATTTTAGCTTAGTAAACCTAAAGATTGAAAATGTTAGGGCAGTTTGAAGGAGACCTGACAGGGGTTTCCACACCCCCACCCACCCACCCACACACACATCCCCACCCCCCACCCCAGAGCAGTTAAGGGAGTGAATTACTTCAATAAAAAGTTTATTCCCAGAAAATTCCAGACTAGAAATGCTTGGTTAGAAACCAATATTTGGTAATTAGAAACTGGAAGGTCTAAGCCTTCAGTTTTCTGAGTGTTCATGTAAAAGATTCCATACCTCACTGGACAGAAACTGGGAGCAAATCAGTTAAACAAATATTAATAATTGATTATAGAAGTGTAATTTCTCTGGATTTGAATTGCTGTAAAATGATGATGCTGGGGAATGGGTTGAAACTTGGGTTTGCTGAGTGCTTTAAGATCTTCATAACTGTGTCCCATATCTGGATAGCTTTTTTTTTACTTTTTGATTTCACCTTTTGTGTCTTTAACTTCTGTTCTATTAAATAATGTTTGCAGTCTAATGTGACTATGTTTCAGTGGATGATCTCCATGTTAATTAAATTAAGTTTTAAAAGATAATATGATCTATCAGGCAAGATTTCATTCTGGGATCTGACTTGTCCGGGAGGACTGTCAGTTGAGACCATAACAGATTCAATAATTTCAGTAATCCCACTGTTTAAGCCTTGCTATCATGCCTTGCTGCCTTCACCTCCCATGGACAGAGTTCTGTCTCTTCTGATCCCATATTTTTCATCTTACAAACATAGTTATAAAAGTTTAATTTTGCTAAATAATTAGTCTTGACTCAGCAATTCATCATATTTCTCAGAATGAGATCACAGTATATCATTCTGATTAAAAGAAAGAGTGGAATTAATGACGCATACTACCCAACTATGCAACATAAAATCTGGTTTTTGTTTCTATTTCCTAAGCTAACAGTTTCAATCCACTTTCTACACAGTAATTACACTGTGACGTGGTTCTTTGCTGATATTAATTTATTCAGAGTGTATATATTGGAAATCTGCCAACATGCTTTCTGAATGTTCTTGGTGTGTCCTGTACTGTAGTCATTCTGTCAAATCCAGCCTTAATACCCAATGACTCACACTAGGAAATCACGTAAGCATCTATCCATCAAATGTGATGCATACCATGTCATTAGTCTGCTTTCCTTACAGTCCACTGCATGAAATACCATGCCACTAGCACTGCTATTAGACTGTCACTTTATTTCCAATGGCTGAACCATATACGGTGTTATTATCCTTGGCACCTGTAACAAATCATGTGCAAATCCAAGTAAAAGCTAGCTGAACAGTTCTAGCAGCAAACTTTGACCTCCTCAACACTGTGTCCATCATGTATATTTTGAGTAATCCTATTGAGTAGAGAAAAATGTCATATGGATCCAGTGGTCGTGAACCTTCTGAAATAATAGCAACCACCAACATATGATACTCAAAGTAAAGTTCATCATCCAACTAATACTTTTGCATGTTTAATGATATGCAAGAAAATGTATTATCTTTAAGGTTTTGGAGTAGATTGTGGATTGAGATGAGTGAGTATTGGTCATCCACACAGATAAGGAGAACCACCAATTTGACTGGAACAACACCAAAATCCTGGATAACAAGATGTGGAGCTGGATGAACACAGCAGGCCAAGCAGCATCATAGGAGCAGGAAAGCTTGACGTTTTGGGCCTGGACCCTTCATCAGAAATTTCTGATGAAGGATCTAGGCCGGAAATGTCAAGCTTTCCTGCTCCTATGATGCTGCTTGGCCTGCTGTGTTCATCCAGCTCCACATCTTGTTATCTCGGATTCTCCAGCATCTGCAGTACCTATTATCTCTCACACCAAAATCCTGGGACAAGCTAAGCAGAGACAGGCACAGGAATTCCCAGAAGCCTGGCACTCCATGAAGCAAGCCATTAATTAACACACAGAACTCGACCCCATATACACTCCACTACAAAGGAAAACCAGAAATGAGGCAATCCAGCTCAAAGGACTCCAGAGTTTTAAAACCAGGAGGGAAAAGACACCGATGCTTCATCAGAGGCTGCACTGATGATGTTACCCAGTATGGTAACGAAACGTCTGCGGAACAACAAACCAGCTCGGCGAGCCAACCAACCTTAATGTATTATCTTTATTATAGCTTCGCTTGATTTGGATTCAAACTCAGGGCTTGAGTGCGTAATCTAGTCGGACATGTCAATGCAATACACAGTGAGAGATGTCGTGTCGGAGATTCCGATTTTTGGATGAGACATTAACTTAAGGGCCTATCTGCCAACTTGTATAAATGTAAAGGATTATCTGATACTATTCAAAGATTGAGAATGCTTGTTGTACTGGTCAGCAACACCATCAAAAAGTGAAACTAACTGGAGGTTGTGGGGACTGCTGTGTACACATTGATCACTGCACTTGTCCATTCAAAAATAATTGCATTTCACAAGCTTTTCAATCATTCTGAAATTCTTTGGGCCACAATGGACAGTTTATAAGTAAAAGTTATTTCTTTCCAAACCTCGTAATGAAATATTGACATTTTTCACATTTGAAAAAATCCGTACAACTTGACATTTGTCTGCACAGTTCTAACAGTGAGAAGTACGCACAATCTATCACATGACTGTATCCGCAATCTCAGTGATGATTCTGAGGTCACATGCCTGTCACAGAGAAAAGGAAATGAAGGAGGAAAAAAAATGACTTTACCTTGCAGTATCTGTTCCAGAATAATAATTATAAAGTCTCACAAACAAGTCAGTCCCAACTCCCTGCATTAGAGCAGAATTAATGAAAAATGTTAACTGGATTCTGATGCTTCAATCTTCTGCTGGGCATAAAAGCTTAATCACAAGAGGCTCATGAAAAAGAATTTGGAGTCAGATGAGTAATTGCATTGCTGCACTGCATCTTCAACGAGCAAACAACAGTCATTTCTAAATTATTACAATTACAGTGACTTTGTCTATCCCATATAAATATGTAGGCACATACATACATATCACACTTAGAGTGGAGATGCCAAGAATAGCATATTGTCCTTTGCACGGTAATATTTCACTCTGCAAAAGCCACATTAATTTACTACTATGGAAGATTGCATGTATTAACAATTCACAGTCTTTGAGAGTTGTCTTCCAAGTTTCCTTTTCCATTCACTTTGGCTTTCTGAGATGCACATTCCAAACTAAGTCAATTTCTTAAGAAGGGTAATACCCAAAGCGTTGACTGTTCCTTTCCTCCAGATGCTGCCTGGCCTGCTGTGTTCTTCCAGCCTCCTGTTTGTCTACCTGAATTCTAGCATCTGCAGTTTTTTTTGTCTCACACCCACTACCAGTCTCTGGCTTTCCCCTTCCAGGGTGACAGTTTGCACTCTACAGCACATATAGTCTGACACATATAGATATGCCACAGTTAATTAGGCATGCAGCGATCTGATGTTGTTAATGCTAAGATTCATCTTTTGCCGAACTGGTAAATAAACAGGAAACTGTATGGAGATAATATCTCACTTTCCATAACACAGTGAAAAGGAATTGTGAACACACTTCCAATTACAAGCCTTTCAGTTTTCATAATTTGTGATGATAACGTTGTAAACCAAATCTATATATTGACTTGATGGCTCAGCAGATTAATATGCTGCGACACTATATGGTGATTCAGAGTTTGAATTTAGAAATGAATAAACCTTACTACAAGGCCAGTAGGCAGACCCAGAGACTAATGCCATTCATTACTTTGCATAATTGGTCATTTTATTGGCTATCACACTCAGACAGGATGTTTTGGTCAGGAAGTATCCAATTATATATACTGTGCATTTGATTTATAGAATGGTGATAGCAGGTGGTCTTTAATGGATAGCATTGACCACAGAGGTTTACACAGCACATACATACATTTCTGTTATAAGTCACACTGAAAGTTATGTTGATGAGTGTGTTCGTGTGCATGCAGTAAGTATCTGCAGGAATTATAGAAACTCACCAGATCATTACATCAGACAGCATGGAACAGTGATTTGACACCAGTGTTGCAATTTTGGAGCTCTGTATTCCAGCCAGTACAGTTTCTTATTCACATTTAGTTGAATACATTCACCACAGAACACTCCCAACAGCACTACATAAAGGGATCATGTGCAATGTATAAGTTAGTTCCTGACTGATTTCAATTAGCTGTTGCTACCATTGTGAAAGTGGTGGTTTTTGAGTTATAGACTCATAGCGTCATAGACCTGTACAGCGTGGAAACAGACCCTTCAATCCAACTCGTCCATGCCGACCACATGTCCTAAATAAATTTAGTCCATTTGCCTGCATTTGGCCCATATCCCTCTAAAGCCTTCCTATTCACATATCCATCCAGATGCTTTTTAAATGTTGTTATTGTACCAGCCTCCACCACTTCCTCTGGCAGCTCGTTCCACGCATGCACCTCCCTCTGCGTTAAAATGTTGCCGCTTAAGACCCCTTTAAACCTTTCTCCTCTCATCATAAACCTATGCCTTCTAGTTTTGGATTCCCCCACCCTGCGGAAAACACCTTGGCTACTCACCCTATCCGTGCCCCTCATGATTTTATAAACCCCTATAAGTTCTTCAAAGTGACCAAATTTTCTAGGTATAGAATAGGATAGAAATTTATTGTCAATTGTACTCTTACAAGAAAACTACAGTGAACAGTTTTATAAGTCGCACCACCACAGCGCCTATACTAATGACAGGTGTCATACATATTAATGAAACAAAGTAAAATTAGGACAAAGTTCATCACAGTTCAGTTAATGGTTCCTGACCTCAGAAAAAGCCTTTTAAAGGAACAACAGAATACCTGGAACATACAGCCGGGACAAGACTGCCACTCCTGGACAAGATCACCATGCCGGGCTGCTGGAATACTGGGCCAGAGGCCTTTGCCAAAGACAGCCACCATGCCAGGCTGAGACTGCCACTCCTGGATGAGATCACCATGCCGGGCTGCTGGAATACTGGACTGGAGGCCTCTGCCGAAGAAGACCACCACGTTGGGCCGAGACCACCACTCCTGACGAAGCTGCCTGCTGGGTCGCTGGAATACCTGGAAGCCAACGCTGAAGAGGATATCCATACAGGGACAAGACCTCCACACTGGGATAGGGCCACCACACTGAGCCAAGACTGCCACACCAGGCCGTTACCTCATCGCTGGGCCAGGAGAAGCCTTCCACCGAAGGCGTTAAAAAAGGTAAAAAGTGAATCTTGACAATAACTATAATAACTGGAAATTTTTTTTTTAAAAAAGCAGAGAAAGAAATAAAGTAAAAGCGAACAGAACAGATGAGCTCCAGGCTCCTGGGTTAAGGAGTCTGCATGCTGTGCTGCTTCCCCGTTGCCATCTTGGTGGAAAATCTGTAAAACGGTCACTGGAATTTGAAACATAAACTCTGACTTCTCTCCACAGTTGCTGCTAGACCTACCCCACTGAGATTTTCCAGCAATTGGTGTTTTTGTTACGAGATTTCGAGAATCCACAGTTCTTCCAGTTCTTTTGTGAAGGTACATGGAGATTTGGTTCATGTTGGATAACCTCTCTATTCTGAGGGCACAGTCCTTGCCATGGGTTGCACAGCAAACAGCTCAAGAGCAAGAGGAGGAGGAAGGGGGAAAATCAGCCTCGATATGCTTCACCTGGACAGGGTGGCTGTGGGAACAACTCATTCGACTGCAATACCAACAACAGTCTGACAGTCTCACACTACCTTTCCTGTCAGTGTGTCCACAAGGCCACCGTGCAAACATAAAAGCCAACACAAAATTAACAAATTTCTAAATCAAACCATGCCATAATCCATTCAAAGATCATCAGCTATTCAACAAAAGCAAAATACTTTTAATGCAGGCAGCAGTTTGCCAAAGGTTGTTGGAAAGGAGTTAAGTGCCCACTTTTGGGGCCTGTTCAATTTAACATCCAAACTATTCTTACATTTATCAGTGCACACTAACAATTTTAACTAACTCTGATTCATATGTTTGTTTGGTTCAAACTACTTGCAATCAGCAACTTCTCTTTCACATCATGAAAATGTTATTCTACAGGAGATACAACTCAGGCACGTGTGAATGAGATGCACATATGGCAACAATAAAAATCTCTTATGTTGCAAGTTAGCACTTAGGTATAATGGGAACAAAGGTGTAAATTCTGTTCACTTAGAAGTATAAACAGGTGCTGCATTAAAATGAACATATGGAAATTCATGCTTCACTACCTAAGAACAATTGCTTTTGATGGCACTGCATCTGCTGAACTGCTTTACCACATCATTTTGAGCAGAAAATTAGTTTTACACTGACCATTTAGAGTCTCAGCAGATTACTTAATACAAAGCTAGTTCTACACAATATTATAGTCAGTTTGGAGTAGGGGATATTATTTTTATTTGTCCAACATTTCCTCTGGTCACATAATATTGTAACTGAAAAGAGTCGTAATGCATGATCAGCATTTTTAAAGTCACTTTTCCTTAAATAACTTCAGTTTGGAGGGCAGCTCGCAGCCTCTCTGAGTTGGTACAAAACCTGTTACAAGTTTTCTGAGTATGACGAGACCATAGACATAGGATCAATAGTAAGCCATTCAGCTCATTGAGTCTGCTCTGCCTAGATTAACATTCTAATATTGTAATGAAGGAATGCTGCAGTCGCCAACCTATGGACTGGACATTGAACCCAAGCCACATCTGCCTGTTCTACTCATAGATGGATTAAAAATGCAACAGTGTAATTCTGGCTGATAGTTCTTCTTTGATCAGTTAGCTGGTTATTCATCTCCTTATTGTTTGTTGCAAACAGTCACCATATTTGGCTCTCCACAAAAAAGTGAAATAACTCTACCAAAGCCAGTATCCCATCATCGTCACCCTTTATTTACACATGCATAGGACACGACTCTGACCCAGCTAGCTCAGAGCCAGCTCCTAGAGTGAGCAGAACCCCTGACGCTCCTGTTTATATCTGTCAGCCAGGACTCCTTGATTGGACCAGGTTAACAACCCCAATCATGGAACTCATATTCTATGGATCCACCTGGATGACCTCATTCCAATCGCTACAAAGTTCAAAGCAATTTTGTGTTTTCCGACTCCTTCCTTTTCCCTAGGCCTTCCCTTCACTATTCCAATGTTGTTGGTTTCATAAATGCCTTCTAATTAATGTACCCATTCAGTTCCTAAACTGAACTGCAGTGAATTGTGACATCAACAAGCAATCATTGTACTCACATTTTATCTCTGTTCTCTGCCTCTTAATATTCCTCCTCTTTTTGCTAATCTTGTTAATAATGTTCGCTGCTTAGTTTTCAGTTTGGAAGATGGGTCTAAGCCTGAAATGTTGACAATGGGCTGGATTTTCTTCTTTGAAATAGGCATTGGGTGTTGGGAATTTACCTAAACCTGCCATTCTATCTCAGTTGTGGAAGGACCCATCCATCCTATTTTTGTACTAGGAAAATCCGCTCTGTGACGGAGCCAATGCTAAAGGCTCTTTCAAGTCAGAAACAGGCCTGGTTAGGAGATTGGGTCCAATAGGGCCATTTCTCTTACCAAAGCTAGCAGGCAAGACCATGAAGAGACAGCTGACCAAGTACTGTGAAGTCATCATTGACCCTTATCATGCAAATAGCGAGCTTTTCTCTCGCACTGACCAACAGGTTTTTAACTGAGGTAAAGTTGGCTGCAAGTCCTTCGTTAGCTGCCTCGATTTCACATTACCACTGTTGGTAATGATACCTGCTATTGTGCCAAGTGACCTCAACCTGTAGCAATTGTTATCAAAGTGCACATTTCAGTTTTTGGTCTGGACACAGCTCTGTCTTAACACCTTTAATTCCAATAGGTGACTGAAGGCACAAGATAAAACGAACTAACACCAAGTAGTCTCAAGTCACATGGTAGCTCACCCTGCGGTATCACTCCTGTGCACCTCGTGGCCCAGTGGGTCTCTGGGATAGCTAGTTTTGCGATGTTGGCTTGCAGACAGCCACAGTGATGACCCTTATCTTGCACACAGATAGCCTTGCACCAATTGTCAGCATGCTACTCACGAGTATAGTGATCCCAACTGTTGTTATTATTGGATAAGTCAGATCCCAGACTGAAATCTGTCTTTATAGATCATATACAGCAACATTCTATTAATAGGCACCTATGGGACCAGGAGTGTGCCGGTTCATCAAATATTCAGGTCGATCAAAAGGTCCACCTAATCAATGTAAAAACACACATTGAGTAATAGATATATAACGCAGGAGGTATAGCCATCAATGTTATACATTATTTACTGCATAAATCACTAAAATAATAATGCAACTTTGCCTTGAATAAAACTTAGTGGCAGAGATCATTCTGACTCCCACCCTTAACTGACTACTTGGACAACGCGGAGATTGGAATAATACAGCAAACTTCTGGTATTTGAGGTTCATTATTTGTGCTGGTTTATCAAGAGTGCCAGTTGATAAGGTGTTGGTTAAAACACAATTTGCTATTTTTTTTTCTCATTTGGGTTATAATGAGAAGGTCTGTTACTGAAACAAACTCATGCAATATTGTACATTAGATTCCAACAATAAGGCAGAAGTTTACTATGCATAAGTAATTAAGACAAAATAGAGTAACCTAAACTATTTAAATAACACAGGTTTAACAATTTCGAGACACAGTAAAAATGTAATCCCATTAACCCCAACATTCTTTTATCGATCCACAAAGTTCCCCTTTACAGATCCTAACATACTATTTTACATTTCCCCAAAGTACCCCTTTACAGTACTCACACCAGACAGAATCTCCTTTTCAATCACCTCTTTAGCTTAATTTAGCTGCAACTTGAACTCCAAGTCGTTAGAATCTGACAGCCATTTCCTGGAGCCTTCATATATCTAACATTCAATTTCGTTTGCTTCTTTTCAGTGTTTTACCCAAACAGTTCTGGTCTGGAACTATTACTAAACTCTTTACTCTGAGTTTTTTTTTAACAAATCTGAGCAATCATTTCCCTTTCTTGGAAGCAACTGCTTTATACATCCATACTCAGCTAAGAATCCTGCAGAATTGTTCAAACTGAAACTAAAACTAAAAGGGTTCTCTCCAAGCTGCAGTGTTTTCCCCAAGCTTAAAAAGTATATGACCAGAATTTTCCATGAGAAAGCCTAATTTACTCCACTGTGTACTTGATTCAGTCATAAACTCTCCCAGTATAGACAAAATACATTGGTTCTTTTAGGCTATCTCTCTTGAACTGCATTTGAACAAATCACCATGGCTACAGAGATACTTATAAATTAATCATTAAAACCAACAACCTCCCCCCACCTTCTTGAAAGTCAAAGCCCTTCAGGTATCTTTCAAATAAGTATTTCAGTCTCATTTCCCTTGCACTGTTGACACTGAAGTTGGGATCACAACTAGAATAAAGGTAAGTATCGTATTAGAGATACTGAAATGACTTGGGACAAATATGGATGTTTTATGGATCATTTACATAATAGATTGAAATTAGTTAGATAACCTTAAAAGGAAATAGTTAAAGTAGTATTCACCATCTGTTCATGTTGAAGACTAAACTAAATGTTAGAATTTCATATCACATTTCCTTCAGCACAGTATCCCTTAACAGTGAATCAATATGTCACTGCTGAAAAATCCACATCAACTAAATCCAGAAGGATAAGATGAATATTTTACCATCCAATACTGATTCAGTTTTATTTTCTAATCATGTCACGTGAAGAATTACTAAAAAATTTAAAATAGAACATTTTGAAGAGTACATACTTTGTTAAAAAAAAGCTTGCAAATTTTAAGGTGTACATATGACTACATAAACAGAAATATGTCTTCTAAATACTGCAAATTAACATGGATTTTAAGTATCATATAATGACAAAACTGTAAGCCTCTTGACAGATGGGTAGAAAGTGACTTTTATAATTCAAAAAGAAAAATTTTTCCTTGTCTAAAACTTAGTTTTTTCACTTTTAAAATAGAGTCACAGTCAAAGAGTTCTTGATAGCACAGAAAAAGGCCTTTTCACCCACAATGTCCAAGCTTGTCATTAAGTATCTATCTGTCCTAATCCCATTTTTCAGCACTCGGCCCCTAGGCTTGTACACTATGGCATTTTGTTGAATGTTGATTCAGTTACACAGCGGAGCAATCATGGTAATCCCAGGTACTAACTTCAACCAAACAAAAATTGGCTTTTGCAGCAAGGTTTGGCCACACTTAATGCAATTTTTTCTTGACTCTGAACTCTAAAATTAATGGTGGCAGCCAAGAGGCAGAATAAATTATCAAATTAAATTTTAATTAAGTATTTGCTAATTAAGAACATGACAAGAAAGATTAGTGAATGAAAACAGTTGAAAATGGTTTGAGATTACTGATGGGACTCTTGATTTTTGAGTATCTTTATTACTCTAATATTAATGCTTGCTCCAGGATCACAGTGTGCAAGCTAAAACTTTACAAAGATAGCCCTGGGAAACAATAATCTTCAATTACCTCCTGATAGCGTAAGGATTACTAAAGTGAGTTTCTCAGTTTGCCAGCTCCTTAAAGCTAGAAACATCTTGCATGACAATAATTATCAAGTTGGATTTCTTTTTCTCTAGTTCATTGAAAAACTAGCTTGAAATCCTAACCATAAATATTTACCAAATTAGAGTACTTTAAAATTTGGTTTCACATTACTTTTCTAGTGATGTGCATCCAGCAATATTGAAGCATTCCTTAGTATAATTAAAACATTTTTCTAATGGCTATGATAGCTGTCTTTGATGTGCTTTGTTATTTTCTATGTCACTTCATCTGATATATATCACAAGAAGTTGGGTTCTCGTTGAGATAGGTATCTTGACGATTATTAACAGCACTAACTGTCTACATGACTACAATATCACGGACTTGCACGCATAGTCTGGGTTCTGTTTTTACTGATGTTACTGCACATTATGTCAACATAAGCACATTATCCTGGCTCTATGAAACAGTGAAAGTAGCTGAAATTAACGTGGGTACCTTTATATTGGAACGTTACATTTTGTGATCTCACGTAACTGTCTTAAAGTTACAGATTTGCCCTGTCTGGAATCTACTGAAATATGAAACATCAGCGACACTGTTGTTTACTCAAGTAATCTGAGTTGCTGTGACAACATGTTCTTACATTCTGCTGTGATCTGGATCTATGGATAGTGATAAAGGCTTCAACATTTCGAAAAGCTATACGATTTATTATGGTGGCACATTGGTTAGCACTGCTGCCTCACAGCACCAGGGACCCAGGTTCAATTCCAACCTCGGACGACTGTCTGTGTGGAGTTTGCACATTCTCCCTGTGTCTGCGTTTGTTTCCTCCAGGTGCTCCGGTTTCCTCCCACAGTCCAAAGATGTGCAGGTTAGGTGGATTGGCCATACAAAATTGCCTGTAGTGTTCAGGGAGGTGTAGATTAGGTGGGTCATAGGGGGATGGGTCTGGGTGGGATGCTCTGAGGTTCGGTGTGGACTTGTTGGGCTGAAGGGCCTGTTTCCACACTGCAGGGATTCTATGATTATGTGAAGCAATTAACATAAACCCATTCTGAAGAAGGGTCACTGGATTCGAAACATTAACTCTGCTTTCTCTTCACAGGTGCTGCCAGGCCAGCTGAGTTTCTCCAGCAATTTCTGTTTTTTTTTGCAACATAGACCTAGATCTTATCCTGTCAGAACAGGCATATGCTGCTTCTGCTTTAGTTGTTGGCATCACAGACAAAGAACCACAGTGGTTTCAGGTGGCCAAAACCTTCTGATATTATAACAATGTAGATTTACCTTGTTACAAGAAAGGTGCAATGGACTTTGTCTATCCCCTGGCTGATGCCACAGAAAGCCATAATCATAACTAAACATTAAATTTTCCCCTCGAGAGAGATAAGAAAATTTGATTCACCAAACTATCTGGTAGTCTTAAAGCCATTTTGAGTGAGTATTACTTAAATAAGTATCAGAGATAAAAGGTACTGCAGATGCTGGAGAATCCGAGATAACAAGCATGGGGCTGGATGAACACAGCAGGTCAAGCAGCATCATAGGAGCAGGAAAACTTGACGTTTCGGGCCTAAACCCTTCATCAGAAATGGGGGAGGGGAAGAGGGTTCTGAAATAAATAGGGAGAGAGGGGGAGGCGGATAGAGGATAATGCAGCTTTTAAAATATAGTTTTGAAGATTTCTATATAGTTGAGCAGGTACTGACCTAACAAAAGAATTTTTTTTGTGAAATGCTTGTGAATCAAGAAAGTACTTACTGAAATGTCCAACATTGTTAAAATATTTCATTTTGCTCAGTAATACTGCAAATTAAAAATACCATTTAGGATAAGGGTAAAGCTCTATTCCACAAACTAGCCTGAATTTTAACTCTGACGTTTGGACCCCAACAAACTTGGGTAATAAGCAGGTTGTAAGGTTGCACCTGCCAACAGTAGCGCCCACTCACTAATATTGCCACATGTGTCCTCCTAATTGTGTGCGAATGGACCACTTCCCAATTCAGGATTACGCGTGGGCTCTTGGCACTGGCTGCCAAATCAAATGGCCAGTAGCTCTTAGGCTTCAACAGTGCCACCTCAACAGAATGTCACTGCTGAGGCAGAAAGAGATCTCGGGAGCTCAGACAGGCAAGTCCAAAAATGTGAAAATTTCAAAAGACCAAAAGGAGAATTCCTCCACACAAATTGTTGGGGACACAGGGGCTTGTAGCTATATTTGGATGACTAAGATGCTTTAAAGAAAATGTAATTTTCTCTCTTTGATGTATGAATGTCAGTTCTGAAGAACGGAACTTTTTCACTCCACTTGAGGAAGTAATGCTGTATTGTAGTGGTAATGTAACTGGACTCCTAACCCAAAAGCCCAGGCTACTCTTCTGGTTTGAATCCCACCATGGCAGACAGTGAATTTTCAATTCAGTGGGAAAAAAAATGTGGAATTAAACATCTAGCTTCATGGCAAACATTTAACCAACATAAATTGTTGTAAAAACTCATCTGCTTTACTCCTGTCATTTAGGGAAGGAAATCTGCCTGTCCTTACCTGGTTTGGCCTACATGTGACTCAAAATCACAGCAATGTGGTGGCCTCTTTATCTGGGATGGACAATGAATACTAGTCTGACCAGTCATGACCCCATCTTGTGAATGTTTTTTTAATAATCAATATGGACCTTTACCCTATCAAATGGGGCTGTTTGCTCCAGTGTCTGTGCCAATTCTTCACTTGTACGATACAAAACTAATGCAACTAGATGTGATTATAGCCATATCCACATATCTTCTTGGCTTTGCATATTTATTTACCTTTATCCTCCTAAATTGGCAGTGCTCTTTGCTCTGTGAAGCATTTCATATTCAAACAACGCTCTCTGGCCTGCATTAAACAATTTTTCCTAACCTCTCTCACTCTCTTACAAATAATCTCTTCCCATTTACTCCGCCAAAAGCAAAATAATTTTTTTTTAAACTCTATTAAATCTCCTCTTAATCCCCTCTTCTCCAGTGCAAATGATCCCAGTATCAGAAGTCTGTACTGACAAATCAGGTATAAATTATCTTTCTCAACTCTACCTCAACAATGTATGAAATAGTAAAGTCGCAAAGCCGCAGCAGATGAGTGGCAACATATTCCTTTTGCAATTTCCACACCACTAAACCTTGTGACTGACATTTCCAAGCTACAGTGATAAAACAGAGCTATGTCCAGAAGTTGAAATCAGTCAGTGAAAATAAATCCTTACACCCATCTCAACCATTCAAAGTGTAGCACGATGCCCACAATATCCTCCAAGATTGTCACATACACTATTTGTGACTCTCCCACCCTCCCATCTTAATTTTGATTTAGTTTTTGATTTTAGTTAATTTTTCATTGTATCATTGAAAACACCACCATTCCACAGAATTCTTTTCATCTTCAATTCTCATCACACTCTCGCACAGGAACAACATGCAAGTCTGCAGTACGTAAATAGGAAATATTACTGTCCGTGTGAAAGATAAATAACAGCATATAAACTTTTGATAGCTAAAGTATTACCAGCAATTTCATCAATGGTTCGGTCATTGCTAGATCAGGATGTGTCACAGCAAAAAAAAAACTGTTAAAAAATGAGAAGCTTTCTTCTGCAGGACTTGATTTGTGTTCTCAATATTTGTGATGCTCCATTAGTAATTCTACAAAGTATTGACTTTGAAGCTTTCAAATAATTCGTCAGTTAAAGGATCCTTAATAGCTTGTCACACTGCTAAAGTTGCTAGTTTAACCAGAGGAAAATTGGCACTGGAACCTACAGAAGAGTCTTCAGATTACCAAAGAGATAGATGGTATCCTGTAACAGTGAATAAGAGGACAGTTGCTTAGACAGTGCTAACCACAGTGCTAATGTGTATGGTGAGCACATTAACTGTAAAGCCAATTTGTTTAATCAACTGCTTCCATCTTAGAAGATTAATGGAAGATGATCACGGACAGAGATGCTTTTTCACGCTTTGTGGAAAGAGTATGGTCAAACAGTTTAATTACATTATAAAAACCAAAAGAACTGTAGATGCTGTAAATCAGGAAGAAAACCAAAGTTGTGGAAAAGCTCAGCAGGTCTGGCAGCATCTGTGGAGGAGAAAACAGAGTTAACGTTTCGGGTCCGGTGACCCTTCCTCAGAAATGATGGTGGCTGGGAAAACGTCAGTTTATATGCAGAAAATAAGGCGGTGAGTGGGGTAGGGAGTAAACGATAGGCTAGAGCCCAAAGAGACAGAAAGACAGTTGGACAGTCAAAGGAGTTGCTAACAATCAGGCTGGGAGGGCGAACAGTTGTTAATGGGGACTGTTAGTGACTAACAACAGCGGGTGTGTAGTGGCAGGCTATGTGGAACAAGGCCTGATGTGTGGAGTGGGGGCTGGGACATGGGAGAGTTTAGGCCCTAAAATTATTGAACTCACTATTGAGTCCAGAGGGCTGTAGGGTCCCCAAGCGGAAAATGAGGTGTTGTTCCTCCAGCTTGCGTTGGGCTTCACTGGAACACTGTAGCAAGCCAGAGACAGAGATGTTGGCCAAGGAGCAAGGTGGTGCATTGAAGTGGCAGGCAACAGGTAGTTCAGGGTCTTTTTTGCGAGCAAAACGTAGATGTTCTGCGAAGCGGTCGCCAAGTCTATGCTTTGTTTCCCCAATGTAGAGGAGACCACATTGTGAGCAGCGAATGCAGTAGACTAGATTCTTAGAAGTGCAGGTGAAGTGTTGCTTCACCTGGAAGGTATGTTTGGGCCCTTGGATACAGGGGAGGGACGAGGTAAATGGGCAGGTGTTGCACCTTTGCCGGTTACAGGGGAAGGTGCCGCAGGGCTGTGGGGAGGTGTTGGGGGTGAAGGAAGTGTGGACCAGGGTATCCTGGAGGGAACAGTCCCTATGGAAGGCGGACAAGGTGGGGGCGGAAGGGAATATGTGTCTGGCGGTGGCATCTTGCTGGAGGTGGCGGAAATGGCGTCTGATGATCTTCTGGATGTGGATGCTGGTGGGATGGTAGGTGAGGATAAGGGGAACCCTATCGCTGTTGCAGAAGTGCGGAAGAGAAGGGGTGAGGGCAGAAGTGCGGGAGATGGGTTCGACCCGATTGAGGGCCCAGTCGACAACGGAGCTGGGGAATCCTCGGTTGAGGAAGAATGTGGACATTTCGGAGGCTCCCTTGTCGAAATTGGCCTCATCTGAGCATAAACGACGGAGATGGAGGAACTGAGAGAATGGGATGGAGTCTTTACAGGAAGTGGGGTGTGAGGATGTATAGTCCAGGTAGCTGTGGGAGTCGGTGGGTTTGTAATGGATATTAGTGGCCAGTCTATCCCCAGAAATGGAAACAGAAATGTCGAGGAAGGGAAGGGAGGAGTCAGAGATAGACTAGGTGAAAGTGAGGGCAGGGTGGAAATTGGAGGCAAAATTGATGAGGTTTTCCAATTCCAGACGAGAGAGGGAAGCAGCACCGATTGTATCATCGACGTATCGGAGAAAGAGTTGTGGGTGGGGACCGGAAGGACTGGAACAAGGAATGTTCCACATACCCCACAAAGAGACAGGCATAACTGGGGCCCATATGGGTACCCATGGCAACCCCGCTTACCTGAAGAAAATGAGAGAAGTTGAAAGAGAAGTTGTTGAGGGTGAGGATAAGCTCAGCCAAGCGGAGGAGGGTGGTGGTGGGTGGGGATGGTTCAGCTCTTTGCTCCAGGAAGAAGCGGAGAGCCCTAAGACCCTCCTGGTGGGGAATAGATGTGTAAAGGGATTGCACATCCATGGTAAAGAGGAGGTGGCTGGAGCCAGTAAACTGGAAGCTTTGAAACCGGCGTAAGGTGTCAGATGAATCATGGGTGTATGTGGGTAGGGATTGGAAATAGTTGAAATAGTCCTGGCTGTAATCAATAGGATCTCAAGATAGTGGGATATATGCTATCATGTTTAAATCATCATGTTTATATTATCATATTTATATAATAGCCTATATTTTCATACGTACTGTGATAAAGGTTTATAATATTATCACCATTTGGGATTTTTTAAAAATAGAGGCAAAATCAATTTTGGTTTCAGTTCTGTGACATTGGCTCAATTTTTATAAAAGAGATCAAATAGTCATTTGGAACAGTAAACTAAAGACATCATTTTCAAGAAAGATTGTGATTAAAGTTAAAATCCTTCGTTAAACACATGCAGCATTAATTATTAAAAGTTTACAATGCTGAGTTTTATGACCTACACAGAATCAGATGATCAAAGGCCAGAGTCAGGATTTTGTTGAGAAGAAAAAATGCAGTTCATTGTACATTATTTTGTAGACATTGCCAGGACTGTGAATTTCCAGATTGAGAGAAAATTGCTGAAGCTCCAAGTTGCAAAAACTAAAAAGAATTCCAGGCTTTCAAGACTGGAGAGAGGTTTCTAGTTCTCAGAACTAGACAGAAGTCTCTGGGCCATCAAAACTGGATAAAGTCAGGTAAGCAAGTTCATTGGGGATTGAGTATCTGCAAAATTTGTTGCTGGAGAATGGCTTGATTATGTGTTTTTGCTGTTTATGTTAGATCTTTCAAAATATATTATGTATAGTATATAGTTTTGTTATTTTTCTCTCTTTTGTCTAATAATCATATTCTTTTGTTGGAAGAACATTGGCAGCCTCTTGTGAATACATTCAGCGTCTAATCTCCAAATGAACCAAACTGCAAAAGTGAAATGTATAGTCGATCAAGCCAGGTTTCACTCCAAGATCTGACTTGTCCGGTATTACCATCAGATGTGATCATTGCATTATAGTCATGCGAATTTACCACTCGTAGTAAATCTATTATTAAAATAATGTACTTACCAACATGTAGGTATTTGTTAATAATAAAAGCTGGCAGTTATGTCTACCACCAGTCATTTATGTACGTAAATACTGATTTACATTTTGTGCAGTGTTGATTACTGTTCAAATGCATTTCAAACTGAGATCTGATATAAGTGAAATGATTTTTTGTTAAATTTCAGGCAATGCATCTGCTTGGCCTGGATTGACCCCCACCCTGCTTCTTCCCAAATGCAGTCAGTAGAAGACCAACAATTACAAGCATCACAAGAATCTCGGACTGACCCATAGCAGACTTCCACTTTGCATGCTGAAGCTGCTTAGTGAACACCACACAGCAGCAATTGAGTCAGTCCTGAGTGCACTTAGGATTGGCACTGAAAGCCAATTTCCAGACACCATCCTACAACTCATCAGCTTCATCCTTGACCACAACGTCTTCACCTTCGACAACCAGTTCTTCATCCAGACACACGGAATAGGCATGGGGACCAGATTTGCTCCCTAGCATGCCAACATTTTCATGCACAGATTCAAATAAGACTTCTTGGCTGCACAGAACCTCCAACCAACACTATACACCAGATAGAATGACGACATTTTCTTCCTTTGGACTCATGGTGCGGAATCACTGAAACAACGAAATAGCGATATCAACAGGGTTCATTCCACCATCAGATTTAGAATCTTTAGAATCAGTCTCATTCTTGGACACACAGATCTCCATCAGGGACAGACGCCTCAGTACTTCACTCTACTGAAAGCTTATGGATAACCTCACGTTACTGCACTTCCTTAGCTTCCACCTTAAACATATTAAAACAGCCATCCCCTATGGACAAGCCCAACGCACACACAGGATCTGTTCAGATGAGGAGGAATGAGGCAGACACCTGAAAGTGTTGAAGGACGCCCCCATAGGAACTGGATACAATGCTCAACTCATTAATCACCAGTTCCGACGTGCCACAGCGAAAAACCAGAATGACCTCCTCAGAAGACAGAAACAGGATATGCCGATAGGGTACTTTTTGTCGTCCAGTACTTCCCGGGAGCGGAGAAACTATACCAAGTTCTTTGCAGCCTTCAACACATTATCAATGACGATGAGCACCTCGCCAAGATCGACCCCACACCTCCACATCTTGCCTTCAAACAGCCATCAAAACTTAAACAGACCATTGTTCACAGCAAGCTACCTAGCCTTTAGGACAACATCGATCACAACACTACACAACCCTGTCATGGAAACCTCTGCAAGACATGTCAAATCTTCAACATGGACACTGCTGTCACACGTGGGAACACCACCCACCATATGCATGGCAGGTACTCATGTGACTTGGTCAACGTTGTCTATCCCATATGCTGCCAGCAATGATGCCCCGAGGCATGGTACATTTGCAAAACCATGCAGACGCTACGACAACGGATGAATGGACACTGCGCAACAATAGCCAGACAGAGATATTCCCTCCCAGTGGGGGCAACACTTCAGTAGTCAAGGACATTCAGCCTCAGATCTTCGGATAAGTGTCCTCCAAGGCAGACTTCAGGATACACAACGATGCAAGGGCGCCAAGCAGAGGCTGATAGCCAAATTCGGTACTCAAAAGGACAGCCTCATCTGGGATCTTGGTTTCATGTCGCACTACAGATGACCCACCACATTTCACACACACTCACACACACCCTTTCAATCTATGGGGTGAATTTGTATTTGCATTCACTAAACAGATAAATTTCGTTCGGAAAGCAACCCTGCCTCTGCATATATCTCAAGGAGCAGAGTACTCTCCTGAACAAATTAAATTCAGCCAAGCAAGATGTAATGTAAAAAAGCACTAGACCAACGCTGTGCCATGATAATTGGGTCATCTCAATGGATCATTAGGTCCTTACCTGTCCAGCTTTTCCACATGTTTGTGTGTCTGAGATATATGCTGCAGTGGAAATATCACAAATCCACACTGATCTGAATTTGCAGAAACATTTACAGTGATATTGGAATGAAAATATTTAAAGTGCCATTTGGAATACAAGAGACAGTGGCCATTTGAGGAAGGGGAAGATAATACAGACATAGGTCAGAAAGATTATGGTTGGGCTCCTCCTGGGAGGGTTTTACAATGGAGGTGTGTAGCGAGAAAGGGTTCTGACACTGGGGAGATTTTCAGGTAGTCAGCATGCTCAGGCAGAGGCAAGCGATAGAAGTAGCCAACCAAGAGTTAGCAGGCAGGAGAGGCAGCAAATTTAGGAAAGCAGGGAGGTCTTCAATCCTACCAGCCTAGGGCAGCAATAAGGGGAATGCAAGGATGTCTTAATTTTAAGGTTTTTCATGAAGGGGTCAATGCACTTTGGTGCATGGCACCATCAGCACTTCTAGGATCACAAACTCGAGCAAGCCAGAGAAAGGCAACCAGCAAATGGCTTTCCCATGACAGAGAACTTGCCACAAACAATGTCAGCAGTCTCAGAAAATGGTACTTACTTGACCCTTTGGTTGTCTCATTTGGTTAGCCATCCCATTTGACAGGCAACTAAACTCTGCTATTCCTGTGCTGGGAAAATTCCCAGGCAGTGGGACTGTATCAGGGAGTAATGTAATTAGTGATCAATTTACAACACCCTTTCTCCCCCTTCCCTCTCATCTCCAAATTCTGAGATTGGAGGATTCCAAATTCTGGAGGGTAGCTGAGGCTAAAATTCTGCCAAATGTGTATCAGAAAAAAGCAAGAGAACAGAAATGAAGAAGGGTTCTGACCCAAAGCGTCAGCTTTTCTGCTCCTCTGATGCTGCTTGGCCTGTTGTGTTCCTCCAGCTCCACACTATGTTATCTCTGACTCCAGTATTTGCAGTTCTTACTATCTCTAAGAGAACAATATGACATGTTTATAAAACATCACTTTAAAAAATCCTTCCGAAAGTATAACTGCAAGACAGTAATCAATGGAAAGACAAACAATCCAAGGGACCCAAACAGAGCCGTGTAAAGAATAAATATGAAACAGTTAATACGAGGGGTGTGCTAACAGTCTACCATCTAACATCAATCATAGATAGCATGTGGTCTCAAGCTTTGATATTAGCGAAGGTTCTACAATATCAAAGGGCTTAAAACCAATAAGTCTGCATACCAGATGATTTACTGTATTTCCCAGGATAATGTCAATGAAAAAGGTGATTTGTAACACTCTTAGTTACTTTGAGCAAGCAAGTGAACATCAAGGAATGTGTATTCAGGCTGCAGTATAAAATTCATCAAGGGAGAACTTGAATGAGATTTTTTTGACTTGTTGCTCACTACATCAAAACATTATGAGGGAAAAAAGTACCCAAACCTAATAGAAGTGGGCCAGTTTTAATCAGTCAAGGACAAATGAAGAGAAAAATAAGAATGACAAAGAGATTATTTAACTAAACAATGGGAGGTAATACAAAATATAAACCAAAAAGTCTTCTACATTCATGTAAATAGCACACACACTAAGAAGAAAATTGGGGCTTATTTGGGACAATGAAAGATATGTACTAAGTGGTCCGAAATTTAACGAATACTTTGTATCAGTATTGGCTAAGGAAGAGGATGCTACCAACATGTTAGCAGAAGCTGATACATAGGAAATGGATAGATCTTGGAAATGCTTGAAGCCTAATTTTCCTTTGTCCCCAAACACTCTGTACCATAAGTCTATATATCCCTTCCATATTTTTCTGTCAAAATGATTTCACTCACACTTCTTATTACTAAATTTTGTCTAACTTCTGCATCCATTCTACCACCGTATTTGTGCGCTGTTGAAGTCAATTGGTATTGTTCCCATTGTTTTCCACTCGTCAAAGTTTAATGTCATTGATACATCTTGAAATTTTCCTCTGCATTCCACTATATAATTTATTACACGTATATCAAAAAAAGTGTTGTACTGACAATTGGGGAATACCAACATTTAGCACTCTGCAATTTGAAAATAAAAACACACTTGCCACAACTTTGTACTGTTTGTAAGCCATTCTTTTTAAAATCTGAGCTGATACCGACCATCCTACTCCATGAGCCTCAAGTTTTTTAACAACATAAGAAATAGGAGTATGAGTAGCCCATCTGGCCCATCGAGCCTGCTCCACCATTCAATAAGATCATGGCTGACCTTTTCATGGATTCAGCTCACCTACCTGCCCACTCATCATAATCTTTAATTCTTCTACCATTCAAAAATCTATCTATCTTTGCCTGAAAAAACATTCAATGAGGTAGCCACAATTGCTTCACTGGGCACGGAATTCCATAGCTAACTTTTATGTAGTACTTCATCAAAAAAATTGTCAGGCCCATCTACACAACATCCAGTGCATTCCTTTCATCAATGTTCTCTGAAACCTAATCAAACAATCCAATTATATTTGTTAGGCAAGATCTGTCTCTTAAAAACCTGCGCTGGCTCTCTTGTTTAACTCTCCAAGTGCCTGTTGCTTTCTTTCCCCGATCAATGTTTCACAAAACCATAGAGACAATAACGATTGCAGATGCTGGAAGCCAGAGTCTATAATGTTTGAGGCTGGAAAAGCACAACAGGTCAGACAGCATCCGAGGAGCAGGAAAGTCAATGTTTTGGGCCAAAACCCTTCGTCCTGATATTGAACCACAATATTGACAGTAGCTCGGGCATCATTAATAATAGTATTGAGTATGAAAGCGGGTAAGTTATGTCAAACATGTACGCTGTTCTGGTTGGATCTTAATAAAGTATTGCACCCAAATTCTATTCACCATACTTTAGCATGACAATCTGAAATGGTGCAAGGTGATTAACCAGAATGGTTCTGCAGTGAGGGACTTTACTGACAATGTTAAGTTGGAACAGTTGCGTTGTTCTTCTTGGACCAAAGGAGATTGATGGGAAATTTGTTAGAACTATATGAGAGCCAACAGGCTTAGATAAGGTAGATAATCAAAAACTTGTCTTATTAAATTATCATACAAGAACAATGGGGCATAGATTTAAGATTTCATGCAGAAGATTTAGGGGTATATGAGGGAGAACAATTTAATGTATCAAAGAATATGACCTGGAAGTCACTATGTATGGGTGTAATGGAAATGGAAATAATCAATGATTCTAAAACAAAATTGGATGGGCAAATGAGGAAGACAAATTTGCAGGGCCTCAGGAGAAAGCAAGTCAACAGGATTGATTAGATTGCTTTACAGAGAGAGAGTATGGACTCAATTGGCTGAATAGCCTCGTTTTGTGCAATGCTGTGTAAGTCCCTGATTTGGTATTAATATTGAACAATCTTCTGATTAGACCACCTCATGAGAGGACCATATGAGCTTGAAAAAGATAGCACTTAAAAAAAAACAATTGAGCCATAAGCAATGAATTGATAAGGTGATATTAATTTCAAAAATAGATCTCAAATGCTCTTTCATGGAGGTACAATAATTAATATCTTTCATGGATAGAGAAGGTAAGCTAGGACATTAAGGCCAGAAGACAAGTAACAATAAAAGAAATTGTTGAAAGGTTGATCAACAGATGTCTGGCTTTGTTAAATACAAAGAATAAGGCCAGAACTTCCCTCGAAACAACTAGCTGCTGAATCGGGAAGACATCAGAGTTTGTATTCTACAAAGGTGAAATCAAGTTGGAGAAAGAGCTTCATCTAAAATTATCTTCTGATATCTCTGGAGGCTCACCTACTCAGCTGATGTGTGGAAGTAATATTAAAATATTCTAAGAAATTCTGCCTTTATTTTTGTTTTGAAAAATTGCCTCAGGAGCATAACTGATTTTTTTCTATTTGCCAAAGGATATGAACTCTAGAGGATACAGCCTCCTACCTCTACAATGTGCCAAGAAATAGCGAATTATCTAGATTGTGTTCAGTAGGTGTCTGAAGATTTATGTCCTACCAGAGAAAACCAACTGAGCTGTGTGGGAAACTGCAAGATAATCAACACTTACAATCTGTAATTTCACTGCATTACCTGTCGCCATGAAGGTGATAGGCTCTGTTAGTTTTTACGCTGCTGTTTTTTTTCCAGTCGCCTATCCTGTTTCAAAGTTCATTAGATAAGACTACTTTTGAGGACTTTGTAAGTAGTACTGTTAGCATTTGATGGTATCTCACTTTGCACTTAGTAAGCACTAATTTAGCACTGTATCAGGTCTGATTGTTGCACTATTAGTGAACGCTAGCTGTATGAACACAATTGCTTTGAGAAAGAGGGCAGGAGGTTGGTACTAAAAAGCTAACGTCAGTGTGTTGCAGCATTTCTAACAGTAAAACATAAAGCCAGTAGAATTTGGCCTTGTCACTATCACACACACAGCACCAAACATGACCTCTTACTCAACTGCAAAACAGAACAAGTAGTTCACAGCAGACTATTAACAGAAACAAAACATTACAACAGGCGTAAAATCTTCTTGGAAAATAGAACAAAAATTATTTCTTACTGTGAAGCAAATGTGAGCCATTTCTTCAGCAACATTCTGCCAATAAAACAGCCCCACCCGTGAATATGTTGTTATCTTGCTTAACAATGTCATAGTTACTACTTCAAATCAATAAGGAAAACAAGTACCTTTAACATCTTGAAAACAAAATCCACATTTTCTTCCTTCATCCTTTAGCATAATTACACACATCAAGTTTTTTATACATTTAGTTGTGACGTTCCAGCTGTTAAACTCAATTAAACATAGAAAGGGGATATTTTAAGTGCTGCAGTCAGATGACCAGGGAATTGTAACACCTGTGAAATATAATTGCGGTAATAAACCTGTTCACAAGTGTTGTTAATGAAATGGACATGTATCTATTTATAATTAACCATTTACATTTACAGCTAGTTTAATTACCATGTTCAGGCAGAAATGCTGAGTGGAAGACCTTTCTTGACCTCCTCAGGTCTGCACCATCAAGACATCATTCCACACAACATCAAGACACAGTATGTGCAGCAAAAGCTACAGATGATGAGATCTCAGGTAAAGTATTCAAGAACTCCGCTCAAGAGCTGGTTGGACCCCTGTTTACAAATACGATATGACATTGCCTAGACAATGTAGAAAATTACACAGCACTATTTGCAAAAACCTGAGAAAGTTCAACCCAAACAAAGATCATTGCATCAGTCACCTTGCAATCATTTTTGAAGTTAATAAAGGAATTTCCAGCATTATTAAGTAGCATTGGAATTAATATTCATGCCACACAAATGCCAGGCAATGACCATCTCCAACCATTGCCTCTTGACATTCAACAGAATTAACATTAGTATCAACTATCACTACAACTCCGATTTATCAACTTCTTAGGAGTTAGCACTGACCAGAAACTAAATTGGACTAGCCACATGAATAAAAGAAAAATACTGCAGATGTGAAAGAATCATATTGGATTCGAAACATTAACTCTGTTTCTCTCCCCACTGATGCAGCCAGACCCGCTGAGTTTCTCCAGCACTCTCTATAACCGTACATATACAGTGGCTACAAGAGCAGGTCAGCTGCTGCCTGGCCTGCTGTGTTCCTCCAGCTCCACACTTTGTTATCTCTGACGCCAGCATCTGCAGTTCCTGCTATCTCAGAATCCTGCTGTAAATCCGCGACTGTCCAAAGTCTATCCACCATCTATAATGCTCACATCGGGAGTGTGATAGAATGTTGATTGACTTATTGTTGTCACATCTGCTGAGTTAGTGAAACGTGTTGTTTTGCGTGATGTACAGGCAGATCGTACCACGTAAAGTGCAGTAAGGTAGCAGAACAGAGTGCAGAATAAAGCATAAAAACCGAAGGAACTGTGGATGCTGTAAATCAGGAACAAAAACATTGTTGCTGGAAAAGCTCAGCAGGTCTGGCAGCACCTGTGAAGGAGAAAACAGAGTTAACGTTTCAGGTCCGGTGACATTTCCTCAGAATAAAGTATTACAGCTGCAGAGAAGGTGCACACAGTGGGAGAGGGGGAGAGAGAGAGAGAGAGAGATCAGAATTAACATTTGAGAGGTCCATTCAAGAGTCTGATAACAGCAGGGAAGAAGCCACTCTTGAATTTATTTGTACGTGTAATTAAGCTCCTATACCTTCTGCCCAACGGAAGAGGGTGGAAGAGAGTATAACCGGGGTGTGAAGTGTCTCTGATTACATTGGTTGTTTTCCTGAGGCAGCAGGAAGTATAAGCGGAGTCAATCGATGAATGCACCACACTTTCCTGGATGACTGCAGCTTCAACAGCACTCAAGAAGCTTGACACTATCTAGGACGAAGTAACACATTTCATTGGCACCACATCCACAAATATTCTCCTCTTAAACTTCTCTCTCCCAAGGAAAACAGTCCAAGCGTTTGTACTCTAGCTTCATAATTGAAATTCCTCATCTCTGGAGCCATTCTTGTAAATCCCTTCAATAATAAGCAACCTAATCATATTCCCATTGCACTTAATGGATTATTACTATTGAATTCCCTACAGATGGCGCAGCCTTGATAAGCCATATTTCCATCTTCTATGCATTCTTCACTACCCTCATATCCTAAAGTGTGATGTTCAGAACCAGCCCAGTACTCCGGGTGAGGCCAAGCTAGTTCATTTTATAAGTTTAACATAACCATCTTGCGTTTGTATTCTATGTTTCTATCAAAGACCAGAATACTGTATGCTTTGTGAGCTACCTTTTATTCCATAAACTTTAACTTTTCTCACAAGTCTGTTGCGTGGTACTTTATCAAATGCCTTTTGGAAATCCATGTTTATCACATTATTAGCATCAACACAACACTCTCTGTTACCTGTTCAAAAATCTCTAGGAAGTTAATAAAATACAATTTTCCTGTATGAAATCCATGCTACATGTCCTTAATTAATTTGCATTTGTCCATGTTGCTATTCATTTTATGAACAAATTATTATTGTTTCCCCACCACAAAAGTTTAACTGACTGCTGTGTAATTTTTAGATTTATCTTTACACCTGTTTTTGAACAAGATTGTAGCATTTACAATTCTCCAGCCTTCAGGCACCGCCCCTGAATCTGAGGAAGATTGAAATAGTATGGCCATTGCCTTATAGTTTTTACAGTCACTTCCCTCACTATATTTTAATGCATCTGCCATATCAACATTAAATTTTGGGTTAAAAATAAAAACAACTGTGGATGTTGTAAATCAGAAACAAAAACAGAAATTGCTGGAAAAGCTCAGCAGGTCTGGCAGCATCTGTGGAGCGAAATCAGAGTTAATGTTTTGAGTCGAGTCCTGAGAAAGGGTCACTCAACAAAACGTTAACTCTGATTTCTCTCCACAGTTGCTGCCAGTCCTGCTGAGCTATTCCAGCAATTTCTGTTTTTGCTAAATTTTGAGTTTGTATTTTAATTCTTTGAAACAAATCTCCAGCAATAATTAACATTCTGAAATAATGAGATATCGCATTTGTAAAAGATAATTTTCAGCACCAAAGAACTTGATTCACAGTTAACACGTCATTGGAAATGAGCTTACTTTGGGATGGACTGGCCCTAATGTGGTGAGTTCAGAAGGGCCATCCAGTAATTATAGGAACTTCATGTGATTCCACAAATTTGAATGTCAGGTATTGTGGCTAGGTATCGGTATAGAACAAGGTGGACAGCACGTTCCTGATTTATCTGGGTATGTACAGTTACTGGGGGTGCCTGTGCAATTTACACTACAATATGGGCTGTTAGCTTCAATGTTATTCTTGAAGCAAATTCAGCCCAACATTTTTTCATGTTGCTTTCCTGTTTACTGTTGTCCATTTTGAAAATATTAAATAGAATTTTCTTTTTAGAACTTTCAGAAAACATTGAACCCATTCACAGTGTGAGGAATGGAAAAAGCACATCCACTTTTGCCAAAAAAGAAAAACAACTTGAATTCATTTAGCATTAGATCATCCTGCTGAATGGTCCCCAATTGAACAGAAGTTATTTAAGAGCTGTTGTTGTTATGATGACAAGTGCAGGCAAAGACGACGTGAAGATAATTGCACACTTATTTGACTGCATTGACTGTTTAATTGAGAGAGGTTTAATGGTCAGGCTACTAGCTGTCCACTATAGTCTTCTTTGAACAGTGATAATGGATGTTCGAACGTCTCTTGAGAAATAATATGCTGTCAGTTAACATCTGATCCAAAATAATATAACATTTCCTTAGTATTTCTTTGAAATGGCAGCCTAAATTGTGTGATAAACCCATGCTGAAAGCGCAATCCTCTCAGAACTGTATGGGCTAAGACACAAACATTGCACTGATTTAAGCTTTCAGTGCTAATGACTAACAATTTCAATTGCATGTTTACTTCACAGAGTCAAGTTTAAATGATAACATTTCAATAACCTTAGTCTGCCTTCAGGACTAGAAACAATTTCCCCAAGCCCATTAATAATTTATTCCATCTCAGGTTTTATCTGCGATCTAAACATAACTGTTCAACTGTTTCTCTCACAACTTCCCATGTTCTATCTTCTTAAACTTGCTCAAAGAAAGCTCTGTTGTCTAACACACACCAAGTCTTGTTCACCCATCATCTGTGAACTCACTGATCAGTGCTGGCTCCCAATACACCAACATCTTAAGCTTAACATTTTCATATTTCTGTGTTTAAAACTTCTTCATAACTTTGTCCTTCTACTAGTTCCTTGATCACCTTGCTCCTAAGGCTCCCTAACTCCTTTGCCCCTTTGTTGGCAGTGCATTTTCAGCTATCCAAGTCCCATGCTTTGGACTTTCTCCTGTAAATCACATTGTGTCAGTCTCTTTCTCTTATCCATTTCCCTTAAAATCCATCTCTTTGACCAAATCTTTGTTTAACAAACTTATTACTTCCTCGGGATGGCTCACACTTTATTTTACATTTCTGTGAAATACTTAATGATCTTTTGGAAATGAAAAGGTGTCATACAAAGATAAAGTCTTGTTGTTGGTATTATTTTGTTTCATCATAACATTCTGGTATACGTAAATGTCCTATACTCATGTAACATCAGATAAAGCATTTTGGAGATGTCTCGATGCAAGTTTCTCCCTGGGTTAGTGTGCGTTCTATATTCCACCTTCAAAAGTTAGAAGCCACAAAAGATGTATATTAAATAAAATTATGCTTATGAATTATGATTCACAAAAACATACTATCTCTATGATTAAAAGGTTTGTGTTTAGCTTACATCTATGAGGTATCATGTATTAGATAGATTCAGCAAAATTTAGACATATGCTACAAACCTTCAATATGTATTACAAATCTGCAATTGATTTATATAACCACTATGTATTACATTTTCCTGCTGGTTTGCTTAAATAGTTCATCAGCTAAGAGTGAACCAATCATTACTCAGGTGGTCAAAATCCAACAACCAACATATATCATAGCTCCATCACTTAGTAAGAATGCAGTAACTTTTCTCAAAACCAACAAAGGTCCGAATGCATTGCTGTAAGTGCTACAAATGATTATGTTAACAAAGCTCACTCTGTAGAGTCAACATATCGATAAGAAAACTAATGTAGTAAATAATACATTAAAAATTCAAATATAATTACTCATAAAGCATCCATTAGTATGCTGTAAATGTCCGCCATGTACTTCCTTTCAAAACCTGTCCATTTTACGAAGGATCTTAAGGTTGTTTGCTCAAACCTGTACTGAACGTCTTAATGTTCATTAAATGAAGAGACTCAATCAAGTTGTGGATTGCTGGTCTTGTGAAGAACCTGTGTTACTCTATTTGAATGCAACTGCAAATGAGTCTAATATTGGATGAGGGAGTCAAGGCTTTTAACCAAGTGATTTACAAAGGCCAAACTTGCTGTCAGCCTTGAAATATGTTCTCATTTATAAACACAATGCATATTTTTGAAGAGACAGACTTGTATTCGTAGAGAGCTTTTGATGTAATAAAACATCTCATGGCATTTCACTACAGCATTAAAAAGCAAAAGTGAATCCTGAATAACACAAAGTAATATTAGGGCAAATGGATTCAGGCTGTACCAAACAGTAGGCTTCAAAGAAGAAAGTGTGTAGAAGAATGAAGAGG
Source organism: Ginglymostoma cirratum (assembly GCA_024137785.1). Taxonomy (NCBI): domain Eukaryota; kingdom Metazoa; phylum Chordata; class Chondrichthyes; order Orectolobiformes; family Ginglymostomatidae; genus Ginglymostoma; species Ginglymostoma cirratum. Next base: position 14,480,454 of record JAHRHZ010000088.1, on the reverse strand, counting down.
CATGGAGGGACTGAAAAGCTTAGGGCCAGATGACATGACCACCAATGCTGGAGCCATTAAAAGCAGAGATGCTCAACAGGCTAGAATTAGATGAGTTCAGATATCATGGAGGCTGTAAGGCTAGAGAAGATCAAGGATAGGGTTGGACAAGGCCATGAAGGGATTTGAAAACAAGGATGAGACATTTAAAATTGAGATATTTCTCAATCAGGAACTAATGGATGAATGGTACTTGCTTTGAGCAAGAATATGGATAAGTGGAAGGATCTGGGAAGATGGCCAGGAACACACGGGAATAGTTACATTATAGACAACAAATTGGCATTGGTGAAGATTCCTGTGGCAGATTATCTGTGGCAGGGTGAAGTTCACTGGGTATATGGGGTAAAATACACAGACTTCATATTGGTGTGTTGTGAAGAACACACTGAATTTTTTTTGGACTTTGGAATAGAGATGTGAAAAGGTATTGCTTTAACCCAAAGAAACTGTGCAAGAAGATGTTTGCAACTTTAAAAACAAATGACTAGAATCCACCGAGTTGTATCCACAATGCTGCCTTATTCAAGCAGTGGGGGAGCATTGCAGAGAGAATGGCACTGTCAGTAGGCACTGACAACAATTTTGCCCAGAGACAAGCTTTTGATTGGCTTTTCGATTGGGTCCAGTCGCTGGCATAATGACAACCATTTGCTTGGTTCCTGGGCAGTGGTGACAGCCTTGGGTGCAGACAATACAGCATTCAGCCTGCCAAAAGAAAGCATCCTTCACTCTCTGTCCTTTCTGTGCAGAAATGTAAAAGAAAATCCTAAGTAACTACTCTCCCTCACCTTTCTCTGTAGGTTGTTCTCTCTGAAAATGCCAAGTTGAAAGAAAAAGGAGAAAAGCCATCTTCAGAGGATCTGAAACAGCAAATGCTCCACCAATTAATGAAACACTGAGAACTAGAATATTCACAACCTTGGGCCATAAGCAAAGAATTGGAAGGATTTGAAAGAAAACTGACCAAGACTGGTGCCAGAATTTTGCCTCACTGACCCTTTTTTTCTTCCCTTCACCATCTGCAATATTATGTTTGTCTTGTCTTTTTGCCTGTCAGTTTGTATGTGCATGGGAGTTTTAAGTCAGGCTAGAAATTAAGTTATAGAGTTCTGGATTAGCAGTTCAACTTGTCTTTTTTTCTGCAGCTGATAAAAAGATAGTTTGGCAATTTTTTTGTTACTGTAAACAAAAACCCAGTGTGCATATTCTTTTAAATAAAATTATAAATATGCCAGAATTGGAGGCAGTCCACAGAATGTTTATTAGGATGATCCCAGCGATGCAGGGATTTTCTTGTGAGGAGTGTTTGGAGTAGGTTGGGCCTGTATAATGGAGTTCTTGCGGGAGGTGGGGATTGACTGGATGGATGTGGGGAGGTTGTTTCCCCATGTGGGAAAGTACAGGACCAGATAGCATATTCTCAGGGTCAGAAGTTGTGCAGTTACGATAGAAATGAGGAGGAATTTCTTCTCTCAGAGGGCAGTGAATATGTGAAATCCTTTAATGTAATGGGTTGTTCAGGCTGGGTTGTTAGGTGTACTCAAGATAGACACAGATTTTTAATCAATATGGGAATCAAGGGTTATGGGGAAAAGGCAGGACAGTGGAGCTGAAGATTATCTGATTGGCCATGACTTTATTGAATGGTGTGGAATAGCCTGTGTGTGCTCCTACATCTTTTAGACAGTTTGGAAAAATTGGGTAATGAAATAGTTTAAATACTTTTCATATTTGTGATAACTCCAGGAATCTTGACCTTGATTTTCAGTGCACTATCCCAGTGACTGTAACAACAGACAGGTGATCAGTAGCTCATCTCAGGGTTAAATCTTGTTCCATTGCTCCAAATATTCTGGCCCAGTATGAGGAAGTTGAAAGGAAGCTGGGGAACTGAATTTGCACCTGGAACCAATGTATCTCTCTAATCTTCCCAAAGTTTTATTGGAAGAAAATTCTGCTTGTCTGATCAGATATCTTTTTGTTTTAGTATAAGCCTTTAGTTCGGACACCAGTTTCCCCAAAAACAGATTAGGCTAGGACAACTATTAATCACTTTTTGTTTAACCTAAATCACCTAGAGTCTATTAAAACATGACTCATCTAAAGGTCAAGGCTTTGATTTTACAATTCTGTATTCTCTCCAGTGCTCTCTAGCCCCATTCGACAATCCAATCTCCTTTGCTGTGGTTCGCTCTTCGGCCCCCACTGAGCTTGGTTCTTGGACTCAGAATAAAACTACAATAAGTACCACATTCACAATCTGGACCAGCTGTAGGTCATGCCACAGGAGATCAGTAAAGTGTACTTAATGATATTTTGACTAGAGATGAAGAAATTTATTTTAGTACAATACCAAACACAAAGGCAAAAGTAAAACAAAATGTCAAGAAAATCACATGAATACTAAAATTATGAAATTAAACAGAAAATGTGGAAATTGCGCAGCCGTTTCGATAGTACTTCAGGAAGGAAAGACAAGTTAATGGCAACAAAATAGGTTCACATTTCAGATAATGATCAGAATACTGCTTTTCAGAATAGCCAGTTGAGGGCATACAGTGCTACTCCCTGGTGACAATGTTATAGAATGGTATAGCTGGAAGTCAGGCACAAACAAGCAGTTCCCCATGGAGATGAGACGTGTTTTAGAAGGATATCAAGCTAGAATTTTATTCACCTTCCTTTTATCAGTATAAAATAGGTCAGCGCTTTGAAGAAAATATTTTCCTCTAGGATTATTATCAACTTTGAGGACAGTCTTTAAAGATGGTTAGGAGGGCACTGGTGCTAGTTTCAGGCTTTACAGCTAGGAAAGTGTATAATGGAAACAACCTTTTGATTTTGCAACTCAGTATTTTCTCCATGAAGAAGAATACAAAGTTGGAAATTGCCACCTATATTAAAATAAAACAACAGACAAGTATATTGATCCAAAGAAATTGATTGGCCCAGGTTGGTTTGACTTCTTTTTAAACTGTTGAAAACAAGACCATGTTTCCTCACTGCTGTTATAAACTGATGGAGGTTTCTGTCATGCTCATATTTAGTTCTTCCAAGGACGGCAATGTCATCTACAATACAGAGACAGCCTGGTAGATTCTCAATGATACAATCCATCCATTGTTTAAATTATCCTGCCTAATTGATTGTCCCACAGATAGAATGTCAGTCCCATTACGTGCAGTTAGCTTTTGAAGTCCTGGCTGCATGGCATTATGCCAGTTTCCTGAGTATATCCTGTGTAAGGTAATGATCGTACAAAGGATGATGTTTACACTAGCATCAATGTCAGTTTTGGCACATGGCGCATGTTCTTCATTCTTTTTAGGGATATATCACTTGGATGAAGAAACAGGCATTTGCTTTTCTCATAGCCTCCATCTGGTATATCACATTGACTGGGTTGGTGAGCTGTATCATCGCATATACTTCTTGGACTTCATTGATAAACTTGCGTGCCGTGGATGGTAGTTTGAAATATGTTTAACATTGGTCCTTGGGTGACTCTTCTTTACAGACTGCTGTGAAGCACAGTGTTACACTTTGTGTTTCTCTGGGCAATTAAACTTCTTGCATATTTTAGCCCTCCTTCCTTAGTAACTTCTATGCTCTTTATAATATCAATATAAAAATCTGAATTGCCATGTAATGTTTTGTATTTATGTTTTTGTTGTTGGCTTTTGTTTTTGGTTTTAGTAATCCTGCCTTAAAAATATAAAGTTCGTGTCTACATGTGGTGTTTACACTAAACAGAAATTGGGGTGATGTTATGCATGCCATTTTTTTGGCTTTCATATCATTTCTTCCAAAATGGTGCAATGAACAGATGTGTCAGAGGAAAAACTGAGCAATGCGAACAGCTGTTACTCCTGCAAAACTGCCTGTGTCCTGAGAATGCTGATGGAGAGGGGTCCCTGTGACCAACAGCAGCCCAACTGCATATATGCTAGGAAGACCATGCATTACAGTACTGGGTGACTAAAGAAGTTGGGTTTGCCTGCTCCTCAGCAGAGGTAAGGTACTTACAAATACTGGTGCTGAAACTGAGGGCACTGCACTTCTGAACAGATCAGATACTTTGATCCTGGATGGTTGGTTGTAAACTTCAGCTCTGAACTCATGTATTTAATTAGTGACAGTTAAGTAAAATCCTCATAACTGCCAATTGTTATTATCTTTTGGTGCCAACTAGCTGCAACTGTGATTTGATTTCTGGGTAAAATATTACTTCCAATATGATATGACTGATTGATTAATTTATTGTCACATGTACTGAAGCATAGTGAAAAGTTTGTTTACAAGCAGTACAGGCAGATCACAGTAAGCAACGATGTACAGATCAAAAAGACTAAGACAGAGGTGTACAGGTTACATTGTACAGGGTGTGCGCGAGGCAAGATCAACATTAGCAAGATCATCATTATTTGAGGCTACAAAGTCCATTCATCAGTCTGATGACGGCTGTGAAGAAGCTGTTCCTGAACCTGCTCATGCGTATCTTCTGCCTGACAGAAGAGGTTGTAGGAGATCATTACCGGGGCGAAATGGGTCTTTAATGATATTTGTTTCCGCGGCAGCATGCCATGTACATGGACTCCATGGATGGAAGGTTGGCTTCTGTGATGGTCTTGGCTGTGCACACCACTTTCTGTAGTTTCTTACAGTCCTCGACAGAGCAGTTGCCATACCAGGCCTGACAGTATGCTTTCAATGGTGCATTTGTAGAAGTTGGTGAGGATCCTTTTGGACATGCCAAACTTCCTGAGCCGCCAGAGGAAGAAGAGGTGTTGTTGTGTCTTCTTGACTGTTGCATCTATGTGAGAAGTTCAGGGCAAGTCGTTGGTTTTCATCACTCTGAGGAACTTGACGCTCTCCACCCTCTCAACCTCAGTTCTACTGATGTAGATGGGGGTGTGTTCTCCTCTTTTCTGAAGTCAATGATCAGTTGTTTAGTTTTGCCGATGTTGAGAGACAGATTGTTTTCATTGCATCACGTCATCAAGCCCTCTATCTCCCTTCTGTAGTTTGACTCATTACTGTTAGATATGCATCCCACTACGGTGGTGTCGTCAACGAACTTATACATGGTATTCATTTGGAATTGGGCAACACAGTTGTGGATGTACAGGGAGTAGAATAGGGGTCTGAGGATGCATCCTTCAGGTCTCCAGTGTGGAGTGTTATTGTGGAGAAGCTGCAGTTACCTATCTTCACTGATTGCAGTCTAGGGGTCAGAAAGCTGAGGATCCGATTACAGAGGGTGGAGCCGAGACCAAGGTCACGAAGTTTTGAGATCAGTCTGGAGGGGATAATGGTGGTGAAGGCAGAGCTATAGTCAACGAGCAGGAGTCTAATGTAGATGTCTTTGTTGTCCAGATGTTCCAGGGATGAGTGCAGGGCTAGGGAAATGGCATCCTCTGTGGACCTGTTATGTCAGTAGGCAAATTGTAGGGGATCGAGGCAGGCTGGGAGACTGCAGTTGATGTGGGCCATGACCAGCCTCTCAAAGCACTTCATGATAACTGAGGTCAGAGCCACTGGGCAGTAGTCATTAAGGCACATTGTATGTGCTTTCTTAGGTATGGGGATGATGGTGGTCTTCTTAAAGCAGGTGGGAACTTCGGCTTGTAGGAGGGAGAGGTTGAAGATACGGTCTGACTGTTCCCTTTAAGTTAGCCCTTATAAGATGTACTACAAAGACTGGAGATAGTAGGAACTGCCGATCCTGGAGAATCTGAGATAACAAGGTGTAGAGCTGGATGAACACAGCAGGCCAAGCAGCATCAGAGGAGCAGGAAAACTGACGTTTCGGGCCTAGACCCTTCTTCAGAAAGGGTCAGATTTCTGAAGAACGTCCAGACCTGAAATGTCAGCTTTCCTGCTCCTCTGATGCTGCTTGGCCTGCTGTGTTCATCCAGCTCTACACCTTGTTACCACAAAGGCTAGATTCTTGTTTTGTTAAGAAACATCAAGACATCTACTCATTTACAGCAAGACCTCAGACTTTTCTTATTACTCATTCACGGGAGCTGGACATCACTGGCTGAGCAGCATTTATTGCCCATCCCTCGTTGCCCTTGAGAAGGCGATAATTAACTGCCTTTTTCAACTGCTGCAATCCATGTGCTGTGGGAGGGAATTCCAGGATCTTAACCCAGAAACAGTGAAGGAACAGTGATATAATTCCAAGTCAGGATGGTGAATAGCTTGGAGGGGAACTTGCAGGATGTGGTGTTACCAAGTATCTGTGGCCCTAGATAGAGTGGTTGTGGGTTTGGAATATGCTGACTCAGGATCGTTGGTGAATTTCTACAGCGCATCTTGGAGATGGTATATACTGCTGCTACTGAGTGTCCATGGTGTAGGAAGTGGATGCTTGTGAATATGGTGTCAATCAAGTGGCTGCTTTGTCCCAGATAGTATTGAGCTTCTTGAGTGTTGTTGGGGCTGCACCCATCCAGGCAAGTGGGGAGTATTCCATCACACTCCTGACCTGTGCCTTGGAGATAGTGGACAGGCTTTGAGGAGTTAGGATGTGAGTTACTAGCTGCTATTTTGTAGCCTTTGACCTGCTCTTGAAGCCACTGTGTTTATGTGGCAAGTCTAGATGAGTTTCTGGTCACCCCCAGGATGTTGATTGAATTAAAAATAAACTTTCATTAAATGGCTAGGCAGCATTTATTGCCCATCCCTAATTTCCCACAGGGCAGTTCAGAGCCACCCACATTACTGTGGGTCTGGAGTCACATGTATCCCTGAACAGGTTCCCTTCCCTAAAGGGCATTCATGAAGCAGATGGGATTTTTCCCTGACAGTTGATGGACTCTTAACTGCAGATATTTTTTAATTGAATTCAGATTTCACCACCTGCTGCAGCAGGATTTGAACCCTGGTCCCCAGAATGCTACCTGGGTCTCTGGATTAACAGTCCAGCAATAATACCACTAGGCCATCACCTCCCCTGTGGGGGAAATTCAGTGAGGGTAACAACATTGAAAGTCAAGGGGTGATGGTTAGATTGTTGCTTACTGGGGGTGGTCATTGCCTGCCATTTGTGTGGTGTGAATGTTACATGCCACCTGTCAGCCCAAGTCTCGAAATTGTCCAGATCTTGTTATATTTGAGCATGGACGTGCTGAACATGATTGCACTATCAGTGAACATCCCTATTTCTGACCTTATTAAGGAGGGAAGGTTATTGATGAAGCAGCTGAAGATGGTTGGGCCCATGGTGCTAACCTGAGAAACTCCTGCAGAGATGTTCTGCAGCTGAGATGACTGACATCCAAAAAGTACAACTTTCTTCCAGTGTACCAGATATGACTTCAACCGGCAGAGAGTTTATCCCCTGATATCCATTGTTTCCAGTTTTGCTAGGGCTCATTAAGGTCACTCTCAGTCGAAGGGAGCCTTGATGCCAAGGGTTGTCACTTTCACCTCACCTCTGGAATTCAGTTCTTTTGTCCCATGTTTGAACCAATGAGGTCAGGAGCTGAGGGGTCCTGGTGGGACCCAAACTGGGCATCACTGAGCAGGTTATTGCTGAGCAAGTGCCGCTTGATAGCACTGTTGATGACACCTTCCATCATTTTGCTGATGATCGACATTAGGCTGATGGAGCGGTAATTGGCCGGGTTGGATTTGTCCTGCTTTTTGCGTACAGGACATACCTGGGCAATTTTCCACATTGTCAGGTAGACACTATATTGGAACAGTTTGGCTTAAGGAGTGGCAGGTTATGGAGCACCTGTCTTCAGTACTAATGTCGGAATGTTGTCAGGGTCCACAGCCTTCGCAGTATCCAGTGCCTCCAACAATTTCTTGATATCATGTGGAGGGAATCAAATTGGCTGAAGATTGGAATCTGTGATGCTGGGGACCACTGGAGGAGGCCAGAGTGCAAACTGCATTTACCAACTACACATAACAAAGATGCAGTAACTGTGAACAGTCTACCAGTATTACTGAAGGGAAGGTGGATACCGTTATGTTGATTATATCTAACTATCTTAAAGCTACACTGCCTGTCTGGTCTGGGACCTATGCCACAATGCAACAATTCATACTCTTAAGTTTTTTAATGTTAGTTTATTATCTGTTGATAAGCATGATATTTGACAATTAAACTTGTAATACTTAAGACACATCTCCATGCCACAAAATCTGTATGAGAGATCAGGTGTTATTTGTTTGTTTGCTATCATTTCTGTCTATATTATAATGTTGTAGTCATCCCAACTTCTGCTTCGTTGAGATAAGCACAGATCAATGAGGTACTGAATCCATGTAGCTCATACTTCCATTGCAATCTCCACTCCTGACACTGCGACAACTAAAACCTTGAATAATTCCTAACATCTTGGTTCATGCCCCACACACACAACACTGTTCAAGGTAATTGAATGAATGCTGCCTGGCATCAGTTCTTCAGATTACTTTCTCTTTTATTTTGTATGATATACATTTCTTCAAAGATCATTCGCTCCTTTCATGGTTGCAGATTTTGGATGTTTATAACATTTCTTCATAGGTCAATCCTCTGATATTACAATGCTGCTTTTCTCTTCAGCACTTTCAGCACTTGCATCTTTACCTTGTTCCTTATACAGAATTGAATATAAATCTTTACCACAGTATTGGACACCAAGATCCCTTCAGACTTCTTAACTATTGATCTTAAAATAAAGCCAATTCTCTAATGTGTCTCTGAAACGACTACAAATGATCCATCTTAACAAAACAAAGGTGGAAACAAATAAGCCATGCTCCTCTTATTCAATAAGATCAGTTTAATTTTCTATCACAATTCCACTTTACTATCCTATCCCCACATCCCTTGCTTCCTTTAGTATCCGACAACTTACCAATCCAGTATTGAACATTTCACTAGTTGATCATCCTTATCCCTTTTGTCAAAAACATTCTAAGGATTCACAATCCTCTGTGTGAAAAAAATTACTTCTCTTCTCTGTTCTAATGTTTACCCTGAGCCTGTATAAGGCCCAATGCTAAACTCTCCAGTCAGTGAATTGCTTCACAATATCTAAACTGACAAGGTCCCTAAGACTTCAGAGAGAGTAGGAACTGCAGATGCTGGAGCATCCAAGATAACAAGGTGTAGAGCTGGATGAACACAGCAGGCCAAGCAGCATCAGAGGGGCAGGAAGGCTGACGTTTTGGGCCTAGACCCTTCTTCAGAAATGCTTTTTCAGAG
>JAHRHZ010000088.1:14459734-14470798 GCA_024137785.1 Ginglymostoma cirratum | reverse complement strand
TCTAGGCCCAAAACGTCAGCCTTCCTGCCCCTCTGATGCTGCTTGGCCTGCTGTGTTCATCCAGCTCTACACCTTGTTCTCTAAGACTTCAATTAGGTTTGATCTCATTGTTTGAACCTCCAGCAGACACAGACCCATTCTACTGAATCACTCTACACAGGACAAACCTTCCGTCCCAGAATACAATCTGTTTGAATTGAGCAACATTCCTTTATCTCTTTAAGACTTTGTTGAAGTCATTTTGAAATCATTTAAGTACAGAGTTTTATTTTAGTTGGATTTATGAGTTTATTCTGATGCGACTGTATTATCTGTTAAATTCTATTTAAGAGTTATTTCCATTGGGTTGAGCTTTGGCAAAGTATTATTTTGGTGACACTCATAGTGGCTGTTTTGGCTGGTCCACGTTGACTTATCTCTGTTCACCAGCTTATTAATTAAGTAACCGGCCTCTTTGACACCATCTTGTGAAATTAAGCAGCACGGGAGTGGGACATGCTCACAGCTGCCAGGACTCTGCGATGTTCTTGCCAATGGTGATAATAATTAGAACTCAGGTCCATAGCACCACAGACTTTACAGACACCCAGACATATGGACTATAGTGGTCACTAACTACATGCAGCATGTCCGATCAATGGCTCCCGCTCACCTTATTGTCCCACAGATCTAAACCTTCCTGCCCTCTGTGCTTCCTACTCACTCTCTAGGGACATTTCACCATCTCTCCTGTTGGTGCATTGCCACTAACCACACTTCCATCCACTCCCATCATACCCAAGCCCCCTTTTGTCTCATTACAGGGTAAAATGCAACATAACCAGATCGAGAAGGCCAAGACTGGTGGCATGCTGGTGTACATAAAGCTCCTCACTCCATGTGAGGAGAATATGATTGATCTGACAGGAAAGAGCACAATTACTCATGTGGAGATGGAGAGACTTCCATTGGCAATCAATCCGGTAAGAGTCATTATGCTGTGCTGTGTTCTCTCCCGTTAATGCTAATGCTCACTCATTCGTATCCTGAGCAAGCCTTTAGCCTTTTTATACAACTAATTCCCACTCTCCCCACCAGTAGGGCCCTACTAACCTCCACAAAGAGGCCACTCTGAGAAGGACGCCATTTAACCCTCACAGGGAATAGACCAATAAGACTACTGCCTGCAGTATGCCCCCATTTGCTGGGTTCATTTGTAAAGCTGCAGCATATTTCAAAGATGTGACACATCCTTTCTGGGCTACTTTGCAGGACCCTGCCCGAGCAGTCCAAGAATCAAAATCTTACCTTAAAAGGCATATGGTCTGTTCCACTGTGGCTCTGTTAAAAATACTGGCTACATTGTATCTCTGTTCTGCAGTCTCAATGCCTTGCAAAGAAATCATAGGCCACGTTTGGAGGGAGTAGCCCTTGTCTTCCAGCATCCCTCCCTGTAATGCCCAAGGATATTGGAAGGATACAGGAACCTATGAGTTCTTCAGTATATACTTATCATGGTAGGTCCCAGAATATCTGCTGCACGTTTCTAGCCATCAATAGCCACTTTTCAATTGATGCGTTGAACATTCGTAGAGTAGAAGTTGTTTCTGTTGACAAGCACTGCATGTTGACAATTCAGCTCTCACAAGAGGCTGCTTTTGATGACTGAGTCCCCTTTGGCCTCACCAAGGGCTGGTTCCTTTGGACCCTCGGACATGACCATTTACCTGTAGCTTATGCAAAGTATTTACGGCATACTCCGCCAGCACATGTTGTCAGTTTGAGACTGACATAGCAGAGTGCCAGACAGTAACATGTCCACCCTCTTGAGTGCTCAGTGCTCTGAAGTGTGACAAACTGCTTGACCTTCCTCTGCACTGAATGGCAATGCAAGCAACAGAGGCTGGCAGTGTCCAAGCAAATGTAAATTTAACGACTGCTGAAAAAGTAAGCTAAAAGCTATGAGTTGCTTCATGTCCGGATGCATGTGTATTCCAGCGCACATAGTACCCTGGCAGAAGTACACAAGTCATGGTCCATGAGCTCCAAAGTGAAGCCCTGAAAGGTTTAAATGGAGCTTGAGTTGGTCTGAAAGCTGCCATGTTGCTATGGTGAGGCTGGTGGTTTGGCAGTGCCAACTTGTGTGGAGAACGGGTGCAAGAGAATCGTGCCTATGGAGGCTGAGGGTGGTGGGGTTGGGGGGTAAGTGGGTTGGAAATGGTAGTGATGATGAAGTTGTGTAAAGTTCAAGAGAAGCAGGAGGACAGCTGTTGCTGCCAGGTAACTACTTGTGACTGTCCTGTCAGGAAGTGGCATTGTTAGTTTCTCAGGGAAGGATGGAGAATTAGACTCATAGGTCCACAGCACAGAATGTGATCATTTGAACCATTGAGTCTATGCTGCTCAGAAACAACCACCTAACTATTCTAATCCCTTTTCCAGCACATGGCCCATAGACTTATATGCCTTGGCACCATTAGTGTACATCTAAATACTTCTTAAATGTTATGAGGATTTCTGCACCTCCCACACCCTTACAGGCAGTCAGTCCCAGATTCCTACCACCCTCTCAATGAAAAAAAACTTCACATCTCCTCTGAGCCTGCTGCCCCTTATCTTAACTCTATGCCTCTTGGTCATTTCCGCTAAGGGGAAATTGAGAGCTGCATAGAAATTGGGTAAGATGAGATAATAAGATGCAAATGCATGGAAATAAGGTACTTGCTGCTCATTAGTTAGACTCAGAGTTCACTGTTTAAACCCTAAGGGAAAGACAGGAAAATATTTTCTTGACATTGAGAATCTGGTTTTTCCATTTTTGTTGCATTTTCTACCATTTTTCACTAAAGTCTGCCTTGTTTAAAATTTTGCTCATTGATTTCAAATGAAAGTGAAATAAGTTGTGCTATCAATCTATTTTAAACTACACTTTATCACAGTTGAGCATTCAGCCAAATCAAAAATTTGTACATGGTCTACCTGATAAAGGTTTGCATCAGTTTGCTGTTGTAGTCTCCAGCACAACAGGTTTGAAGGAATCTAGCATAGAGATTTTCAAATGTTTATAGATAATGCAGCTAAATGTTTCAAGTCTGGCATGACTTTTCTTCAGATCTTCACCTGAAGAAGAGTCATAACAAACTCAAGTCATCTTCTCAGCGTCTCTCTCCACAGATGCTGACAGACCTGTTGAGTTTCTCAGGCATTGTTTGTTTCAGATTATCAGAACCTGCTGTATTTTGTTTTTATACAGATTACAAGATTGGTTCAGTTTCATTTTACTCTCAGCTCAGCCTAAATTTAAGTGATGGAATAGGCAAAATCCAAAATGTTCTGGTACCCCTTTCTTGATATATAAAAGAGACAGTTTTGTTCTGATATGTAATTTTAAGCTTAGAGGAGAGAGATTTAAAAGAGAACCCAGGAGCAACTTTTTCACACAAAGGGTGGTTCATATGTGGAATGAATTGCTAGAGGAAGTGGTAGGTACAGGTACAGTTACAACATTTAACAGCTGTTTGGATAGGTACATGAATAGGAAAGGTTTAGAAGGATATGGGCCAAGTGCAAACAAATGGAACTAATTTAGTTTGGGATACTTGGTCAGGATGCAGGATTTGGACTGAAGGGTATGTAACCGTGCTGTATGACGTTATGACTTTATGACTCTATTTAAAGTTAGAAGGTTTTATGAAAACATTCAATTAGAAAATATGAGAATAGTCAAAAGTTTGTCAAAAAGCTACGTTAGTGACATATCTCTGAAGATAAGAACAATTGAGCACATCAAAATAATTTATAAAAGATTACATTCATTTTTAGATTTTCAATTATATTATTTCATTGACTGGAGGAATTGTATGAAAGTGTCTTCAGTAAATCATTACCGTTTAAAATAGCCTGCAATTTGGGTGTTGTATTGGCAATAAAATGTTAACGCTTATTGCAGATACAGAGTAAAACTAACAGCAAATTGAGTCGTCAACATACAAGCAATTAAATTGCAAAACTCTGGAAACTTCTGTTTGTAACTCCTTGCTCTTCCACAGGATGTGCTGCAGCCTTCTTTGCTTCTGTAATCAATATGGGGCTGGGCTGGAAACAATGGTAGGCTGATTGCTCACCCCACCCAACTAAAAGATTAGTGAGGGACTGACTAGTGAAGTCCGTCCTATGTGGCTATAACATACTGTAGGTGTAATTAACAGGATGAAAGTAAGACTCCTGTGGCAAAAGAAGAAAGTTGCACCCTCTTGAGCTTCCAGCCACTCTGATTGCCAGTCATGGGCACTGCCAGTAGTGCAGGCAGCCCAAGTGGACAACAGCCTTGGATCCCAGGGAAGAGGTAAACTGGTGGAGGCATTGGGCAGGGAGGGTTTCCCCAGTTTATGGACGGGTTCAAGGCAAATAGGTTGTGAGTATAGATGGGTTTAGAAGGAAAGGTAGTATCACCGATGTGGGGAGTAACACAAATTTGCAAAAGAGTGCCTTCCAAAGATAGTACCTGACATTGCTCTCAACATTCAAAACATTTTGAAATTCAAAGGCTGCCCACCTCCCACCCTCCTGCCCACACCAAATGGGTTATGTCGTAGCAGGGTAATATTAATGTCAGCTCTTTAATTATTAATGTACGGTTGGTGGGTTGTTGATTTTGATGCCCGTTAATTCCACCTACAGCATGTTATAGCCACATAGGACAGACTTCACTAGTCAGTCCCTGACTAATCTTTTAGTCCATCATCTGTTTTATGTGGGTGAGTTCAAGGGTGAGTGAATGGTGGTGGGTTGGACATCCACTCAATTTCATGTGGCCCGGAGTCCTTAGCATGGGGCACATAAAATCCAACTCACTGATTTAATGTGATCTTAGACTCTATACTTGCCACTGTCTCTGTAAACACCAAGTAAAATGCCAAGCCCTGTTGAATCAGGAATAATTGAAAATGTTATGGTAATAATTACCTATGCACAACTCTCTGGCTCTGAAAGAGACATTTAAAATTGTGAAGTCAAATTCCCTGATAAGAACCATTTTAAAATTGCACAGATTTTACAGCAATTTATAGTTTCAGAGGTTATGACTTTTATCTTCCTGTTAATCCCATCTGCACGTCCTAGCCTTTATTTGATCTTCAATACAAAGACTAAAATGTGAAGAATAACACCTGCTAATTATTTCTACTTTGCTGAATTCTTCAATCTGATCAACTGATTAGCCTGTTCTGCCTCTAGATACTATATAAATGACATCAAATTGAAAGGCTCATTGGAATGGAGAAAGTATGTGCTCTGGAGTCCTATAAATCCTTGTGGATAGTTTTATTTCAGATTCATTGACGCACTTTCCCTTCACCACTGGCTATGAAATCTGAGTCAATGGGCCGAAAATTTGTCTCAGCAGCTCCACAGCCTGCAACCTGCCACATCCTGCCCATGTGTGACATCACATGACATTTTACTATCTCACATTGGGAGCTGTGATAGAGTACAGGAGGAGTGTGTGCGTGTTCTGGCAGGCCATTCAGAAGGCCTACTTTGACTTTCCAATGCAACCCCGCTGCCAACATTGTTTAAAGGTCTCTAAATGTCAATCCACAACTCCCATCCACTCCACGTGCTAGTCCATGACCTCTGAGATGAGCCATGGCACACTTATGCACCCACACCTCCCCCCATGCATCCTCCATAGACACTTAAACATTACGCATCTCAAATTTCTCAAAAGCCACACAACAGCGAAGGGAATTATCTTACTCACACAACAAAAACAAAGTTATTGGAGAAGCTCAGCAGGTAAGGCAGCATCTGTGAAGGAAAAAACAGAGTTAATGTTTCAGGTCTGGTGACCCTTCCTCAGAACCGGGTTCTGATGAAGGGTCACTGGACCCAAAACGTTAACTCTGTTTTTTCCTTCACAGGTACTGCCAGACCTGCTGAGCTTCTCCAGCAACTTTGTTTTTGTTCCTGTTTTACAGCGTCCGCAGTTCTTTTGGTTTTTAATCGGGAATTATATTACTGTTTGGTATTCCTGAAAAGGGAGGCAATGATGCCAAATTTCAAATGATCTCAGCAATTTGTACTGTAGGCCCAAAGGCTGCTGATTAGTTAGCAAGTCTGCTCTGATTAGCTGATGCATTCAAATATTCCTGATAGCTATAATATTTTAAATTTCTTTTAGAAAAGAAAACAAACTTCTTCATCACCACTATAATTAAAATTATGGAACTGGCTCAAGGGGCCGAATCATCTACTCTTGTTCTATGTTCCTATGTTCATATGTTCTGTATAATAACATCCTCCCTCAAACATTATTGTCGAAACTGAAGGAACAAATTTGGATTCTGCCATGTAAAAAATACCTTGTCATCCTTGTAACCACACTTGTGCCAGTATCCAGAAACCACATCAAAGGCACAATTTGTTATTCCAATCTCTTCAAACTGTCATTCATTCTTACAAGAGTGGAATAATGATTGAAATGAAACCAAATGGCACTTGAAACTTAGCCAAGGATTGACACTGAGCACAGCCATCCAAACAACAGAATACTCTGCAAAAAGAACAGATGGTCATTTTAATTTCAAAACAGAACGATAGTTAATGATTGGGAATAGATGGTTAGATATTTCTTAAGTATAGATTTGCTGTCAATTCATAATTTGTAGATGCCCTTCCCCAAATGTAATTGCTTTTTAGTATAGATTCTTGTTGATTCTAAATTCTCCTCCAGAGTAAATTATTTTCATGTGTAGATTTTTACAAGTGCCAAAAGCAGTTTGGTTTTTCTAAATAAACCAATGCCACCTGAATGGCAGCAGATGTTGACAGGACATTCAGTGACATTTATCACTGCATTACTCTTTTGGAAAAGGTCTATAATGCATGGGAATGAGTGTACAAGGCTGGTCAATAGGATTGATGCTAATTATAAGTCACTGCTTTTTAAACACATTTCAATGCAGCATCTACCAGTGACATTTGAAAGTGTGAACACAGTTCATACTTCATCTTTCAGAATGTTCCAGATTCCTCAGCAGGTTTTCTACTTACTTCAAAAACTCCAAAAGTGCTTTCAATTAGTTTCCAAAAACTCTGTGCTACCCGATGAAAATACAATACAGGAGGAAATCTTATTTTCATTCTCCATTAAAATAGGGAACACAACCTCAGCGGGGATGGCTGTGCCTTTGCACATTTGCGCTGTATTCTCAAGCTGCAAAAAAGTCCACAGGAAGATGACACAGGGTTGCAGAGGTCATAGAGTCAGACAGTCATAGAGCACAGAAGAGGCCATTCAGCGAATCAAGTCTGTACCAACCTATCTACACAAATCCCACATTCCAGCACTTGACCCATAGCCTTAAAATGTTATGACAATGTAGGTGCTCATCTACATACTTTTTAAAGGTTCTGAGGTTTCCCAACTCTACTGCCCTCTCAGGGACTGCGTTCCAGATTCCTACCACACCGAGTAAAAAGCCTTTTACTCAAAATTCACTCTAAACCTCCTGTCCTTCACCTTAAAATTATATCCACTCGTAATTGAGCCTTCAATGGGAGGAAACAGCTGCTTCCTATCCACCGTGTCCATGCCCCTTATAATCTTATACATCTCAATCAGGTCCACGCTTCAACCTTCTCTGCTCCAAAGGAAACAACCTGAGCTTATCCAGCCTCTCTTCATTGACAAAATAGGCAACATCCGAGCAAATCTCCTCTGCATATTTTCAACTGCAATCACATCCTTCCTGTATTGCAGAGACCACAGCTGCACACAGAACTTTTATAAGAGGTGAACTGGATTTGGTCTAAAATGAAACTGAACAGAACATAGAACATTACAGCGCAGTACAAGCCCTTCGGCCCTCGATGTTGCGCCAACCTGTGAAACCAATCTGAAGCCCATCTAACCTACGCTATTCCATTATCATCCATATGTTTATCCAACAACCATTTAAATGCCCTTAAAGTTGGCGAGTCTACAACTGCTGCAGGCAAGGCATTCCATGCCCTTACTACTCTCTGAGTAAAGAATCTACCTCTGACATCTGTCCTATATCTACCACCCCTCAATTTAAAGCTATGTCCCCTCATGCTAGCCATCACCATCCGAAGAAAAAGGCTCTCACAGTCCACCCTATCCAATCCTCTGATCATCTTGTATGTCTCTATTAAGTCACCTCTTAACCTTCTTCTCTCTAATGAAAACAACCTCAAGTCCCTCAGCCTTTCCTCATAAGACCTTCCCCCCATACCAGGCAACATCCTGGTAAATCTCCTCTGCACCATTTCCAATGCTTCCACATCCTTCTTATAATGCGGTGACCAGAACTGTACGCAATACTCCAAGTGTGACCGCACCAGAGTTTTGTACAGCTGCAACATGACCTCATGGCTCCGAAACTCAATCCCTCTACCAATAAAACCTAACACACCGTACACCTTCTTAACAACCCTATCAACCTGGGTGGCAACTTTCAGGGATCTATGCACATGGACACCGAGATCTCTCTGCTCGTCCACACTACCAAGAATCTTACCATTAGCCCAGTACTCTGTATCCCTGTTACTCCTTCCAAAGTGAATCACCTCACACTTTTCCGCATTAAACTCCATTTGCCACCTCTCAGCCCAGCTCTATGTCCCTCAGTAACCTGCAACATCCTTCTGCACTATCCACAACTCCACCGACTTTAGTGTCATCCGCAAATTTACTAACCTATCCTTCTATGCCCTCATCCAGGTCATTTATAAAAATGACAAACAGCAGTGGCCCCAAAACAGATCCTTGCAGTACACCACTAGTAACTGAACTCCAGGATGAACACTTCCCATCAACCACCACCCTCTGTCTTCTTACAGCCAGCCAATTTCTGATCCAAACCGCTAAATCACCCTCAATCCCATGCCTCCGAATTTTCTGCAACAGCCTACCGTGGGGAACTTTTTCTTTTTTTTTCATAATCTTATATGTTTCTATAAGACCTCCCCTCATTCTTCTGAATTCCAATGAGTATAATCCCGGCCTATTCAGTCTCTCCTCATAATCCAGCCCTCTCAACTCTGGAATCAACCGAGTGAATCTCCTCTGCACCCCCTCCAGTGCTTGTATATCTCTTCTCAAGTAAAGAGACTAAAACTGCACACAGTACTCCAGGTGTGGCCTCACCAGGACCCTTTACAGCTGCAGCATAGCCTCCCTGTAAACAATTGAGGTCCCAACACTGATTCTTGAGGCACACCACTGACCACTGACCACCAACCAGAAAAACACCCATTTACCCCCTACTCTTTGCTTTCTACTGGTCAAGCAATCCTCCATACATGCCAATACATTACCTGTAATATCGTACAACTTTATCTTATGTAGCAGACTTTGGTGTGGCACGTTGTCAAATGCCTTCTGGAAATCCAGATACACCACATCCACAGGTTTCCCATTGTCCACCACACAAGTAATGTCCTCAAAGAATTCCACCAAATTAGTTAAACATGACCTACCCTTCATGAACCCATGCTGGGTGTTCCCAATGTGATAACTTATATCCAGATGCCAAGAGCTGTCTTGTCAAGATACAACACCTCACATCTGTGAAAATTGAATTCCATCCGCCACTCCTTAACTCATCTAATCAAAGTCCTGTTGTACGCTGAGATAACCACTTTCACTGTCCACTACACCACCAATTTTAGTGTCATCTGCAAACTTACCACCATTCCTGCTATATTCACATACAAATCATTCATATAAATGACAAAAAGCACTGGACCAAGCACTGATCCTTATGATCTTAGTGTTTAGTTGGGAACAATAGGACAATGTGTCTCTTCATGCCCTGAAATGTACCACTGCACTCAGATGAAAACCTAACACAAGTATTTCTACAATAAATTTGCATTATCTTCACAACTTAAAATATGAGATCTTTGTAATGCTGTTACAGACAAAAGATAGACGTAAAATGATACAGGGCTACGAAACTGATGAGTTACCAAATAGCAATTAACAAACCTGGTTTAGAATTCATTTATCAGGCATATTATCAAAGTTCAGCAACATCACATGGCAAAACAGATACTATTAAAGTTTGGAGGCTGCTGAATAGGTGGTTCAAACCATGTAGTAACTCAACCATAAGACTGAACTACAAAAGGCCAAGCCAAAATACTTGGGAGGGTTAAAAACAACCAAAAATATAACATTTCCATCCTGGGCTTGTTGCAATTTTCCAACAAAATTCAACACAAGCTAAAGAAACATCTGATTCTCTGCTTAGGCATCTTACAACCTCTCGGTATCAACCTTGAGTGTAACAACTTCAGAGCATGACCGCTCTGGTTGATTGATTACCTCCAGATTGATTACAACTCCTTCCCATACTTTGCCTCAGCCATGTCTTGTTTGTGCCTCAATGGCTTTGATCTCAGCACAGCAGACCCATTCTCTCCTTTTCACGCCTCATATTTAAACCTGTTTTCACATGTTTCTCTCATTTACCATCATTTACACCTCCTTTAAACTTTGCTTTGGGCACGCTCACCACCTGTTCCACTCACCCCTCCTCCCTCTCTGTCAACAACATAAAACCACTATTCTCCAGCTTCTTTCAGTTGCGTAGGATTTTCATACCAGAATCAAAAGATTAACTCTGTTTGTCTCTCTCCAGGTAGTGCCAAACCTGCTGCAATTCTCCTGCATTTTCTCTTGTTATTTCAAAACTTAGAAGTTGGGTGAAGAGGGAGAGAGAGAGGTAGGCAGGCATCAACTCTGGGTCTTTTTCCTTTGGGTCTTGGTTGTTTGTCTTCTCCAGAGCCATCAGTGCTTAAAACACACCATTTTTTTTGTCACATAACCTTTTCTTGCCAACTGTATTGGAATCAACATAAGATTAGATGCTTTCCAATTGTGGCTTAATTAGATCATATCTGGGAATTCTTCTTTTAGCTAGGATCCCATTATCCGAGTGATTATGTTGAATTGTTTATCTCAAACTAGTTGAGTACCCACATAACCCTAACCTTAACTGGTACGGTGAGAGATAAAAGGTACTGCAGATGCTGGAGAATCTGAGATAACAAGCA
>JAHRHZ010000088.1:14442005-14459334 GCA_024137785.1 Ginglymostoma cirratum | reverse complement strand
GGGTTCTGAAATAATATTTGAAATATTTCAGAACCCTCTTCCCCTCCCCCATTTCTGATGAAGGGTCTAGGCCCGAAACGTCAAGTTTTCCTGCTCCTATGATGCTGCTTGACCTGCTGTGTTCATCCAGCCCCGTGCTTGTTATCTCTTAACTGGTAGGGTAATGTGTTTGAAGCTATTCCTAGTTTACATCTTCTTAAAACTGTTCTATTTGCAACTATTCCTTCCTCTCCTCCAATTCTTGACTCTTGGTTGTAATAAGGGGCTGATTCTGCATTGTAAAAATGTTACGTATCATGTAGCACATAACCAAAACTTTGGAAAATAAATCATCAACTAATTTGTACTGACTGAAAAAGTCTTCTAAACAGCCCTTCTGCAGTGTCAATGCTGCCAGTTAATGTCTGACTTTTCTGGTTAATCACTTGGCAATTCAGATACTAAGGTAGATATCACACGAGGGCCCTACTGCACATGTAGCTTGCTTATCTAATTGTCATGAGGTTCTAAAGTACTTCTGGTATGTATACTGAATTCCAATGAGCAGTTAGATCCAATCTGGCAGATAGTGTACTTCTTTCACAGAATAAGATTGTGAGCACACCCAACATATTGAATCCTTCGGTATTCATCTCGCATCTATAAATCACAGTGTGATTGGATTGGTTTTAGTGTCACGTTTATCCTAGGCATGGTTAAATATTGTGTGACATAGGTTCATTTACCAAAAATGCACCAAAGAGAACAGGAACAAATCATATCTAAAAACAAAATTGTTTTATGCACCATGACAGATTATGATCAAATTGGATGTTCTACAGCAATAAAAATGGTAATTTTATCAGTGTCAAAAACCATAGTGTGCACATACCTGAGGTCCCACATTATAATTTATTTAACTAACAGGATGTGTCCCATCAAGCTGTTAAAACTAAATGCACTTAAGGAGGTTCCTCTACTTAATTTTGAAATCCTCAGATGTTCAAATTCTGTCTAGTAACAATTAATGCACAATCATTGAGCAATCCAGGGAATTTTGAGAATAGAGATAACAAGGTGTAGAGCTAGATGAACACAGCAGGCCAAGCAGCATCAGAAGAGCAGGAAGGCTGACATTTCAGGCCTAGACCCTTCTTCAGAAATAGCTTTTTTTTTTGTAAAACATGCAGAATCAATATGTAAATAGCAATTACTGCTAGAATCTTTTAAAATACCACACATTTTCTATTATGTTAACTCAAATAAGAATTCATGCATACTTTAATTCTTCGTAGTTAGAGGTGATTTGTTTGTCCGTGTGTGTCGCTGATCAAAGTAAGGAAATTCTGAACAGAATTTCAGTTT
Organism: Ginglymostoma cirratum; assembly: GCA_024137785.1. Classification (NCBI taxonomy): domain Eukaryota; kingdom Metazoa; phylum Chordata; class Chondrichthyes; order Orectolobiformes; family Ginglymostomatidae; genus Ginglymostoma; species Ginglymostoma cirratum. The sequence goes on along the minus strand of JAHRHZ010000088.1, from coordinate 14,457,990 downwards.
ATCTGACTGTCAAAGGCAAGAGAAAATTGACTAATGCAGAGCCACATGTTCTAACTCAGAGAGAAGAAAGATAAAATGATCACTTTGCAAAATTTGTTTTCCATTGAACATACCAAGCTAAACTTCATTTGCATTAAATTGAGATTTAGCAAAATGTCTTGTCCTATTTAATGCATCTTTATTGATGCACACACATTTTTTAAACTTGATATCCAGAATCATTGCACTCTAAGCAACAGCTATTGGGACAGTTAAAAAGTTGACCCACTGTTGTTTGGAAGATACAAAAGTTGATTTGAACAGCAATGATTTGAACGGAGTCATCTCAACTCAAAACATTAGCTTGCCCTCTCTCCATTGATGCTGCCTGGCCCGCTGTGATTTCCGGCATTTTTGTTCTCTGTATCAATTCCTCAAATTTCTTTGAATGGGCTTTTGTTTTTGTTGTTGTAAGTACAGGCTTCCATATCAAATCATAGCTGTTATTGACGAAAGAAAAATCTGTACCACGTGGACATCTTATGAGAGAACTAAATTAGTCAAATCTTATCCACCTAAACACGTTTGGTGAGAATTTGAGTTCACTCGCAGTTACTTTAAAACAGCCTGTATTCCCTTCTCCATTCTAGATATTGTAACTTCTGTCTTAGCATGTGATGTGTTTCTAAGGAAACCAGACGTGTCTGTGTTGCAATGTCGTTGCCTTTGCCTACACCAACATGTTATATCAGATTTTTCTCACCAAATTTACTTGTTGGTTTTGCGTATTGTCTTTGGAAACAAGGCACAGCAAGCACACTCATCAAGTTAGTTAATTAAAATGTCTGTGCTTTTTATAGGTCACCTTCTTTTGTTTGCATGTCAGTTGCTTTGGATATGGTGATATCTGTTCACTGTGGTTGTCCTTTTCCCTGTTTAGCATTTACACTTTAATAATTTTATCTGTCATTTTCTATTTTAACAGCACTACTTATTAGTGGGCTGCTGCTGTGGGAAAATTATCCTATAATTATTTACCAAACCAATCTCAATTTTGACTCTGCCAGTGTCCTCCACTTCATGGTTTCTTTTTGAATTATGATACAAAAGTTTTGCCTGAGTTGAGTTATGTTACTTAATTCATGGGGTTATAAGAACCTGGGAGAAAGTGCTGATAAGTGCTGACTCATGATTATTGATTGCATTATTCTAATTTAAGATCATGACAACTGTAAACATCTGGCAAAACACAGCTCTGGATGCTTATTTTAAGCACAGTTTGCTTTTAAGATTGCCAGCAATTGGGCTGGTGCATTTAATTGGAGGCTGAGGACTTATATTTAAGCAAAGAAAAATTACTTGTCCTGATACAACTCCTTCCAGATCTCAAAATGACCCAAAGTGGCTTATAATCAATTAATACTTTTGGAATGTAACTTAATGCAGGAAAATACTACTAGGCACTTCAGTCAGATAAATAACAAAATAATCTGTGATTGAGGGATAAAACTCTTCATAATATTGTGGAAGAATCCTCGCTCCTTTGGTCATAAAATCCCCATTAATGAGGAGAGACAGATTCTCAATTTGATATCTAATCCAGAGGACAGCATAGCACTCCTTTTGTACTCCGTGTAACCTTGCTTTATATACCCAGCTCTCTTGAATGGACCTTGAATGCACAGCCAGAGGCAAGAGTACAGCCATGCATCCAAGGCTGATTCTACTGACATGTTATGATAATTTGCCCTTCTTTTGACTGTGTCTATCTGTGGAACACTGTTCTATGTAGCCTTTGGATTCATTTGTACTTGAACCTCAGCATATATATATATATGTGTGTGTGTGTGTGTGTGTGTGTGTGTGCACGCATGTATATATAATGCTGTTTTTTGCTTTATACTTGTGTAGTGTGCATTAGATGTTTGGACACAATCAGTCTTTGAAGCAAAACTAAATGGTTCTGTTCTTATATTCAAACTGTGTATCTGTTACAGGAGCAGCATCAACGCGAAATACCATTAATTATAAATCCGGAAGTTCAACTGACAATCTGCAGTGAGGAATCTGTTTCAGACTGCTGTAGTTTCTTCAACTCAAGTTAATATTTCCCTGCCGCATTTATCAACCTATTTGAGTGTCACATAATACTTGGAAGAGGAACAAGGAAACCTTCCACACTTGCTGAATTCATATTAGTTTCACAAATAATGTTGATTATTCACAACATATGTTTTGTGAATGATAACGCTCAGTTGCAAGAAAACCATCAAATAGGACAAACAGTGACAGAAGTTTGGTAGCTAAAACTCTTATCCAGAGAAAGGTACTTAAATCAACTTTCTAAAAAATGAAACAAAAATTGTTCCCACAATTAAAATGTAGTTAAATGTAATGACGTGAACCTTGAAAGTTATAGCAACAATGATGACTATTAGAAGCTGCCTAATACTAACACAAAAGAAATAGAAGCTAACAATTCTTATGGTCTTTTAATTTGCTTCCTTCCATGAGTTAACATGCACCCATCAATTTTCAATTAAGGAACCTAAGACATTAATGTGGCCAGGACATAGGTTTGAATTTTCCCATTTGCAGTTGAAGTGATTTAGTGAGTTTCACGGTATCTGGTCTACCATGGCCCTGAGCAACATTTCTCATGCAATCTTCCATTCTTCAACTCACGATTTATGCAATCAAGATTTTGGGAGCCTTTTGTAATGCATCACACAAGCAGATGGACTGAAATGCTCACTGCAGGTGTACATGCTTCAGACTCCATGGTTAAAGGCTAGATGACCACTTCAAGTTCTGTTAACCAGGAACTGGCCCTCACACTATGCTACTTCACCATCAAAGACATTGCCCAGAAGAAAGATCAGCCAATCCCCTCATTGTGGACAGGGACCTGGAGGTCTTGGTGGATTTTTAAAAATTCATTTGTGGGGTGTGGGCATCGCTGGCTGGCCAGCATTTCTTGCCCATGCCTAGTTGACCTTGAGAACGTGGTAGTGAGCTCCCTTCTTGAACCGCGCCGTCCACCAGCAGTAGGATGGCCCACAATGCCATTAGGGAGGGAATTCCAGGATTTTGACCCAGCGACAGTGAAGGAATGGTGATATATTTCCAAGTCAGGATGGCGAGTGGCTTGGAGGGGAACTTGGAGGTGGTGGTGTTCCCATATATCTGATGCCCTTGTCCTTCTACATGGAAATGCTTGTAGGTTTAGAAGGTGCTGTCTGAGGATCTTTGCTGGATTTCTGCAGTGCATCTTGTAGATAGTACACACTGCTGGTACTGAGCGTCGGTGGTGGCGGGAGTCGATGCTTGTGGGTGTTGTGCCAATCAAGCAGGCTGTTTTGTCCTGGATGGTATCAAGTTTCTTGAGTGTTGTTGGGGCTGCACTCATCCAGGCAAGTGGGGAGTATTTCCATCACACTCCTGACTTGTGCCTTGTGCATGGTGGACAGGCTTTGAGGAGTCAGGAAGTGAGTTACTTGCCACAGTATTCCCAGCTTCTGATCTGCTCTTGTAGCCACTGTGTTTATGTGGTGAGTCCAGTTGAGTTTCTGGTCAATGGTAACACCCAGGATGTTGATGCTAGGGGATTCAGTGATGGTAACACCATTACGTGTCAAGGGGTGGTGGTTAGATTGTCTCTTATTGGTGATGGTCATAACTTGGCATTTGTTTGGCACAAATGTCACTTGCCAGTTGTCAGCCCAAGCCTGTATATTGTGCAGATCTTGTTGCTTTTGAACATGGACTGCTTCAATATCTGACGAGTCACGAATGGTGCTGAACATTGTGCAATCATTGGCGAACATCCCCACCTCTGTCCTTATGATGGAGGGAAGGTCATTGATGAAGCAGCTGAAGATGATTGGGACTAGGACACTACCCTGAGGAACTCCTGCAGAGATGTCCTGGAGCTGAAATGACTGACCTCCAACAACCAGGACCATCTTAGTATGTGTCAGGTATGACTCTAACCACTAGAGAGTTTGCCTCCTGATACCCATTGATTCCAATTTTGCTAGGGCTCCTTGATGCCACACACAGTCGAATGCAGCCTTGATATCAAGGGCTGTCACTCTGGTATTCAGGTCTTTTGTCCATGTTTGAACCAAAGCTATAATGAGATCAGGAGCTGAGTGGCCCTGGCGGAACCCAAACTGGGCGTCACTGAGCAGGTTATTTCTGAGCAGGTGCTGCTTGATAGCACTGTTGTTGACACCTTCCATCATTTTACTGATGATTGAGAGGAGACTGATGGGGCGGTAATTGGCTGAATTGGATTTGTCCTGCTTTTTGCGTAGAGGACATACTTGGGCAATTTTCCACATTGTCGGGTAGATACCAGTGTTATAACTGTACTGGAACAGCTTGGCTAGAGCAGCAGCAAGTTCTGGAGCACAAGTCTTCAGTACAATTGCCAGAATGCTGTCAGGTCCTGTAGTATCCAGTGTCTCCAACCGCTTCTTGATATCACATGGGGTGAATCGAATTGGCTGAAGACCGGTATCTGTGATGCTGAGGACCAGTGGAGTTCCCATTTCATAACCGTATTCCTCTGCTACCACTGGAAGACAATGTTTCACAGTTGCCACATTCACACACTAAAATATAAATGTGCAAGGACATGGTTTGTGATGTGGAAGTGAGCCTTTTCTTGGAGGAGAGGGGCTACAATGGTAGTGTACTGAATGGAGTGGCATAGTGACAGAATACAACTCCCAATGTCGTTTGAAAACTTTGGTTGTGCAACATTCATTTGGATAAGGTCACTTACGTCAGAGCTCCTAACAGAAACATGGCGATGATTTCCTTGGGAAGTCTCCCTGCCACACTGTGTAAGGGCATGATAGATGGTGAACTCAGCTCTTCCAATAAAACTGCACTATCTTTATGACGTTACTCACAGCTCACATGGAGGGTGCTGTTGCTGGAGTCATTGTGGCTTTAGTGCAACTCTGAAGTAAGCAAAGGACACAGTGATTACAATATCATCAGCCTGAACAGCAACATCCAGCAGTTGTCGCACAATTTGCAGAGAGAGAGAAGCAGCAGGAGAAGATCCACCAAGCACAAGGTGCGGAACAGTGAGTTCCCACATTAATGGGCCTCACTCTTATTTGCTGTAATTGCAGGACTGGGTTAAGGATGTCCCACCTATCATCTCTAAACTGTGCCATCTGCTAGAGGAGACCTGGGTTCAGAAGTACTAGGTGGTTATCCCATTTGGTAGCTGTCAAGGTCACAACTGTGTTGAAATTTTATGCCAGAAGCTTGCTTCAAGGAGCAACTGAAGATCTGGCAACATTGTATCCTTGCCCCATAGTGGAACAGGTTTTAATAGCTGGACCATGGGGTTTTCCAGTAAAGTCTAAAAAGGGTATTTCACATCGTTGAGATTCCGTTTCCTTCTTCACCCGAGCCAGCAAAGTGGGATGTCATTGATGTAGGTGAAATGAAGGAGTGACAGCAATCTGCAGAGGATGAAGACAATGATGAGGGATCTGAGCATCCACAAGGAGGGCCATCAAAAAAAAAAATCATGAGTGACAATGCATTGCAGAGCCGGAGAAGCTAGGGAGAAACTAATTGGAACGTTCTTCCAGGATGAAGGAGCTTGCTTTGGACTTCTGTTTAAGTTTCTGATGATAATCAGGCCAACTGTCCTTGTTAAGCACAAAGGGAATGTGGACATTGTTATTTTTGCAGTCCTTGGCCTTTTGTATTTGCTGAGTAAATGTTTCATTATGCATGTGTTTGCATTTTTGATATCATCGGCTGATCACTGTTTGGGGTAAGCTGCACAGACAGTCTGATGTTCCATGCACACCGATCGCTGTTCCGACACATTGGTCTCAGAGGTTATTACCAACACGGATGTTGAAGGTCCATGCACCGAGAAAGCATTGAGGGACTATTACAAATGACCTGGCTTCAAAGACTGTTCAGATAACTTACCCTATTGACCATTACAGGAAAGGCAGCAGTCAGTAAGACAATGTACAAGCATCAGATGACAGTAAGATAAGGTCATTCTTATGGCTTTTGGCAGGATATCACCTTCGAGCAAGTGTTATGTCATGGACTCTCTCAGGTTAGCCAGCAGTTTGAGAGGAATCCTAAAGAAACTCCTTTTGATCTTTCTATCACCAATAAACTTTTGGTGTTTTGGAGTGTATGTAACTGAAAAGTACTGACTCTGCTGAGCCTGTGAGTTACAGCTTTTTGTGCAAATTTCCTTAGCAGAGAAATGTCCGATGAGAGAGAGTGGACATGAGTTACTGACTGTGTGTCTCCCAGCCTTGAAAGGAAATGTGTTCCCTTGGAAATCTGATAGAGAATGAAACTTTGCTTCCAAGAGGTGTGTGGAATCAGCACTGGTTTTGTATACTCACTCACAAGTGTGGAATGATGCGTGCAGGCCAAGCCCTAGTCCAATCTCTGCATGTTGTCTTTAGTCTCAACGTTGAACACATTAAAGGCCAACTCCTTGACTGCAGTTATCTATGTGATAGTTCAAGGATCCCTGACATGTGAGGCCATCTGCAGTCAATGAATGGGTTGTTTGAGCGAGATGAGCATTAAGTTGGTGGTGGTAACTTTTTTCATCCTTGGGCGATTTTGAAGAGGCTGTTAATCTCTCACGTGGGTGTGACTTAATCAGGTCTGACAGCAAAAATTATACCACAGTAGAGATTTTGAGTACAATTTAGCATATTCTTTTCCTCTTTGTGTGTAAAGTTATTGCAATGGTGTTTCACCCATGCCTCTATGTTCTCAATATGTTTGCTGCTTTCTTTACTTCCCAGTACGTCTATGCGATCCTGATTTCCACAACTGGGGTAGAGGAAGCCTCTTCTGCGGTTGACTCTATTGTCCTGGGAGACTCGACAGTTGTCCCTGATGCTTTTAGGCCAAGAGAACTCAAGCAGATGCCAGATGCAACTCCATCCTCCTCAGCCTGAACTACTGCAGGCTTTGAGATCACGGGCGGGAGGAGATAGGGAGGTTCAGCACCTCTGGAATGCCATAAGAGATTGTTTCTGGTGTGTCTATCTGTCTCCTCCTCCTCTTTGTGGGTATTCATTGGCACTATCTTATCTTCCTGAGAGGAATGGTCACCTGGAGTGAGGTTGAGGTCTCTTTTGCCTCTCTCACCTTGGCCGTTGATGCAGAGCACGGATGTTACAGAGATTGAGCGCAGGTTCAGCACAAATCTGGCAGACACTAATGGTGCTTGACGTGGCTCTCCAAGGCAGTCACTACCCTGTCCACAGAGACAACCAGACACACACCTGCGGGAACCAGCACAGTACAGATTGCATTAATGGATTCCTCCATCCTTTGATCCAGCCCTGACAAACCTGACTGATATTCCTGTACCTATCCACGCAGATTGACCAAGTCATTAATTAAAGTCAGAAAAGAGACCTCACCTTCTGCCTGTGGCTTAGCAGATGCCTGGTCTCTGGCAATCCTCAGTGACTTGGGGGTTGCTTTTGTTTTTTCAACTAAGTGCAGAAATATCAATGAAGTGCTACCAGAATGTGTTCCAGAGTCTGAGCCAGTAAGAGTACCCACCAATGTATAAGTCGCTGAGCTGGTGGTGAGTGCAGTGGAAGCATGATGGTGCATCCTCGGAGGATTGAGTAGCTATCTGCTCAGGGTGAAGGAGGAGCTCAGGGACTTTGGTGCTGGCCTCTTTGTGGAGGCTTGCTGTGTGCTCCTATTGCCTGACAAATAGAAGAGAGATAATTAGCTGTTGCAGAAGATGCATAGAAACTTGAGCAGATTAGGACTTGAGCAGATTAGGAATGAGTTAACAGCGATGGTAGTCAGAGAGCAGCGCTGCACAGTACAGTGGAGTTGAATGGGTTGATTGCCCATTAAGGTTTCTTCATTCACACATGATCAGTTCTGTTTTTCTCCAGCCAAATGTACGGTTTTCTCCTTAAGTATCAGGGGCTCCATCACCCCTGCACAACCCTCAGCCCTCTACTCATAGATCTCTTGTCCTGGTTATGGACCAATTTTCTCTGCAATGAGAAAAAGGGGAAGGACTGAATATGATAGAAGAGCTAATGTGGTATTGGAGTAGGAGGAGTGCTGAGGTGTTCCTAGTGAGTGAGTCAGATGTACAAAAGCCAAGAAATGTTAATAGTTTGGGAGAGTGAAGTTGGTGAGAACTGCTGAACAGACATAATGTGTGCAACAGTGAGATTTATAGTGCATCAGCCTTGATGAAAGGCATATGCAGTGACAAAGGTGGAGTAAGTGCTGGCTCTCTGAGTGTGAGGTACCATAGAAAATGGTGACACTTATCCCTGCAGTACCCAGAAGATCATTGAATGTTTTTCCACATAGCTGGGAGTTCATTTTCACTCAGGAAACAGCACTGGGCTGGTACCTGATCTGTGTCTAGACTGGCTTGATCTTTTCTCAGAGCTTCATTTGGTGGTCCATTGGGAAAATGGCTGCACTCTTCTCCACCAGCCCAACTATAGACAATGTTAGGCGATGGCCTAGTGGTATTATCGCTAGACTATTAATTCAGAAACCCAGCGAATGTCCTGGGGTTCGAATCCCACAATGGCAGATAGTGCAATTTGAATTGAATAACGAAAAGAAGTCTGGAATGAAGAATCTAATGATCACCATGAAATCATTGCCGATTGTCAGAAAAACCCATCTGGTTCACTAATGTCCTTCATTGAAGGAAATCTATCATCGTCACCTGGTCTGGCCTATATGTGACTCCGGACCCAATATGGTTGACTCTCAATTGCCCTCTGAAATGGCCTAGCAAGCCACTCAGTCGTACCAATCGCTACAAAATCTCAAAGAAATGAAACCGGATGCATCACCTGGCATTGACCTTGGCACTGGAAAAGACAACAGCAGAAACAGACCTGTTGACCCTGCAAAGTCCTCCTCGCTGGCATCTGGGGGCTAGTCCCAAAATTGGGAGCGCTCTCTCGCAGACTAGTTGAGCAACAGCCTGACAGTCATGCTCACAGAATCATACGTTACAGACAATGTCCCAGACACCACCATCACCATCCCCAGGTATGTCCGGTCTCACCGGCAGAACAGACCCAGCAGAGGTGGTGTCATAGTGGTATACAGTCAGGAGGGTGTTGCTCTAGGAGTCCTCAACATTGACTCTGGACTCCATGAAGTCTCATGGCTTCCGTTTGAATATGGGCAAGGAGACCTCATGCTGATTACCACATGCCATCCTCCCTCAGCTGACAAATCTGTACTCCTCCATGTTCAACAACACTTAGAGGAAGCACTGAGGATGGCAAGGGCACAAAATGTACTCTGGGAGGGGGATTTCAATGTTCACCACCAAGGGTAGCTCGGCAGTGGAGCTACTGGAGCTGGTCAGCTCCTGAAGGGCATAACTGCTAGACTGGGTCTGCAGCAGGTTGTGAGGAAACAAACAAGAGCGAAAAACATACTTGACCTCATCCTTACAAATCTGCTGCAGTTGCATCTGTCCATGACAATATTAGTAAGAGTGACCACTGCACAGTCCTTGTGGAGACCAAGTCCTGCCTTCACATTGAGAATAAATTCCATTGTGTTGTGTGACACTATCACCGTGCTAAATGTGACAGACTTCTCATAGATCTAGCAATTCAAGACTGGGCATCCTTGAGGTGCTGTGGGCCATCAACAGCAGCAGAACTGTGCTCCAGCACAATCTGTAACCTCATCACCTGGCATGTCCCCCACTCAACCATTACCATCAAGCCAGGGGATCAACCCTGGCTCAATGGAGAGTGCAGAGGGCATGCCAGGAGAAGCACCAGGCATACCCGAAGATGAGGTATCAACGTGGTGAAACCACCAAACAAGACTACTTGCATGGCAAACAGCGTAATCAGCAAGAGATAGACAGAGCCAAGTGATCCCACAACCAATGGATCAGATCTAAGCTCTGCAGTCCTGCCGCATCTAGTCGTGAATGGTGGTGGCCAATTAAACAACTCACTGGAGGAGGAGGCTGCACAAATATCCCCATCCTCAATGATGGAGGAGCCCAGCACATCAGTGCAAAAGATAGGGCTAAAGCATTTACAGCAATCTTCAGCCAGAAGTGCCGAGTGGATGATCCATCTCGGCCTCCTCCAGTGGTCCCCAGCATTACAGATACCAGTCTTCAGCTAATTCAGTTCACTCCATGTTACCATCACTGAACCCCCACCATCAACATCCTGATTGTTATCATTGACCAGAAACTCAACTGGACTCACCACATAAACGCAGTGGCTACAAGAGCAGGTCAGAAGCTAGGAATACTGCAGTGAATAACTCACCTCCTGACTCCTCCAAAGCCTGTCCCTCATGTCCAAGGCACAAGTCAGGAGTGTGATGGAATACTCCCCACTTGCCCGGATGACTGCAGCCCCAAAAACACTCAAGAAGCTTGATACCAATGAGGTCAAAGCAGCCCGCTTGATTGGCACTACACCCACAAGCATCCACTCCCTCTACCACCGATGCTCAGTAGCAGCAGTGTGTACTATCTACAAGATGCACTGCAGAAATTCACCAATGATCCTCACACAGTCCCTTCCAAACCTACAACCACTTCCATGTAGAAGGGCAAGGGAAGCAGACATATGGAAACACCACCACCTCCAAGTTCCCCTTCAAGCTACTCATCATCCTGACTTGGAAATATATCACTATCGCTGCATCAAAATTCTGGAATTCCCTCTGTAATAGCATTGTGGGTCAACCCACAGCAGGAGGACTGCAACAGATCAAGAAAGCAGCTCACCATCACTTTCTCAAGGGCAACTAGGGATGGGCAAGAAATGCTAGCCAGCCAGTGACGCCCACATCCCACAAATGAATTGAGAAAAGAACCTCTGACTTAATTTTAAGCATCTTGTACTCATAACACTTGCTTAGTGACGTGACAAGGAAGCAATTAGTCAACGTAATGTAAATTTCATGACTGCTTGAGGTTATAATTTTTAATGTACATTCATGAACAATGAATGACCTGCCAGTGAAATGCAGAGTAAGATCAGATCGGTGTCGTAAACAAATTAGTGGATGTATATTTATCATACTGCAACTAACAAAGCTTCCAATTCCAAAATATTTACTCTGCTCCCAAAGAAAAAAAGTTACTCTTTTCACTTTGAAGATGGTGTCAGCCATTTTGTATAGTTACTGCATATTTGATTTTCAATCCAACACTTCATCGTCCCCGTCCCCATCCCCAACCCTGCAGCTTCCAGAGCTCCCAGTTCCTTCACTCTAACTACGAAGTTCCACCTTCCTATCTAAATTGTCCATCTCTGCCACTATCCCCTCAGTGACTGGATAATTGAGTCCCTCACCAGACTCGAGTTTTCCCCAAGAATCCTTGAGCCATCTTCTAATAAATCCCTGATTATTACTGAACCAAGCCCCACAAGTTACTATTGTCTAACACCAGACTAACTCAGCATTCCAATCATATATATGACCACAGCCTAATATCTTAAACTGAAGTCTCAACAGCGCTACCTGAAGTCTCTGGACTGCTTGCATTTGACCTGCAGGACTGACAGTGGCCCAATTCCCAGCCCCTGGTACAAACAAGCACCTGAATGACCATAGCCAAACCCCAGGATAGGAACAGGACCAGCCCCTGACAGACTGAGGTGGTACCCCTGAATGAGTGAAATACCCCTCAACCCTACTAGAATCACATGCACTGTATCTGCTACTTAAACTACCGGCACACACTGTAGTGCTGATATTTATATAGCATAGTGTCAGACTTCAACATGTCCACCCTCTATCTGACAAATACATAGACTGGTCAGTGCTCATCAATGTTACAAGCTAACTGCTTCTCCCTCCGTAGTAAAAAGCAATACAAGTTTTTGAGGCCAGCAATCTGTAACTGAGCACTAGAGTCTCAGTGTGCCAAGAAGCAATGCACCACTCAGGGGCTGGCAACCTGCAAATTAATACTGAAGTCAATCTGTGTATGCTAAGAAAGCAATGTGAAGTAGACAGAGGCTAGTTGTGACCTATTAGATGCATGTGTGCATCTTAGTATAAATGTATCTGTGTAGAAGTATGAGATGCGAGTCTGTCCCACAGCACAAACAACCTGGCCCAAGCATAGATTTCTATGAGCTCCATAATGAAATATTGAAGGGCTGATGTGGTTTGAAAGTTGGTCTAAGAGTACGCATGATCATATAGCGAGGCTAGTGGCTTGCCAATGCTGACTTGCATAGATGAAGGTGGTGTGTTTAGATAATGCAGGGACGTTGTTTTGAAGAAACAGTTAGATGACAGGTGTTCAGTGTGCTGCAGACACCAGGTACCCAGCCTGATAAACCAGTCGGGGGAATTTGTGCTGTCACACTTTTTGATGAAGATGTGGAAATTTGGAAATGAGAAAAAAGAAATGTGAGCTGTGTTTTAATGACAAGCCAAATCTTGCAGCTAAGGTCATCACTGCTCACGTGGTAAGATTCTGAATTTTGCCCCTTGAGGCTTAAAGGAATAATTGGAATTTTTTTCTCAAAAGTTGAGAATCTGATTAGTTCATTCTTGCTGTAATTTTCCATTTTTCTCATTATTACTTATACCACGCAGAAGGAAAAAGTCAATTCTGCCTGTAGAATTTCATACAGTAGAGGTATAAAGGGACCTTGGTGTTACTTACATCACATTAATGATTTAAATGTAACTTTGAAGTCATTAATTTCATAATAGAACAGGGTTGGCATGAGATTCTGAAAACAGCTTTAAAGACAATCTAGTGTTCCAGTGATTGATTCCATTCATCAGTGTTGTAGCAATCCAATTCCTTAGCCAATCTAAACTGAGGGATTATATTCTAAGAGACGCAGTTAGTTAGTATTCACTTAAAACCATCTCTGAAATCAGGTTATTCAAAAAGAAGAAAGAAAAGAGACTTTTTGGATGGGGTGAGATGAGCAGTGAGGGAGTGAGCCCAATTTGTTATAGTTAGGAATGCTGCAGGGTAGTTAGAAGGTCTCTTGTTTAAGTAATCTCACTGGAGCAGAAAACATAGTATACCTTGTATTTTCCATAATTAAGTAAAGAGCAGAGATGTGATGTATTGATTGAACTAAGTGAATCTAATGAGAAGTATTTATTTTTACATTCATCTTACTAAGAAATAAATGAGGTTATAATTCAAACAAGACTTAACCTCATCCAGTAGCAGCTCAATCTGCCTTCAGAGCAATTGAAAATATACACATGAAAGATATAAGCATCTGGTCGAGAATATCAAGTGGATGTTATTTTGATAGACAAGACCTATACACTGCTACAAGGGCCATGTAACCTAAGTCAATTCCCATTAAACTCATATCTTTGGATAGTTCAAGGGAGTGGCTGGCTCTGCTGAACTCAAGAAGGATCTGTGGCAGATTTGAATTCATAGCACTATCCTTTTTATTTATAAGGGTTATAAGAACAGCTATGTATTTCTAACACCTTTTGTTTTGACATTACAAACATCACTAATTTCACACAAGTCTTCAAAGGTTGAAAGTGGATTTTTTTAAAGTACTTGATGGCAGTTCTGTTAGTCTATGAAACGGAATACATTAATCATCTGCTCAGTAAAGCAGATTAATAGTCAGGTAGTTTCGTAACTTGCATAGACATCCAATATTTGGCCATGATATTTAAATAGAGAACTTGAAAACGTGCCATAACATTCCCCAGGTCACAAAAATGTCAAGACCATAAGCAAAATTACATTTTAGGACAAGGCTATGTATCCACTTAAATATGTTACTTTCAGATCAAAATGAGACACCAAAGAATTGTGGAACATAAATCTTATAACATGAATCTTCAAAGATGCAAAGTCTGCAGGGCACCAGAATTAGAGGTGTATTTACATAGCTAGTGGGCTCAACCACCTATATTAGCTGCATATTCACACCACGAAGACCTGTAAGTTCACCAGCTCATTGGTGTTCACAATCACTGTTTAGCAAAGATCAAATCAAAAGTTAAACAATTGTGAATTTTTGACTGGTCAACACCATAAGATTATCTTGATGATAAGAATTTAAATTACAATGAGTGATACTTTTTCCATTGCTTGACATTTTTAGATGTACTTTTATCAATTCTTTGGACGCAACTGAAAACAGATTTACTCGAGGAAATTATTTAGCAATTGGTATAGGTATTTTAAAGAAAACCAGAGGTCCTGTTCAACATAAAAAAAAGAGTGATACTATTCACTTCTTGATTGACAGTACATTATTTATACCATGACCATTTACTCGCACTGAGTCTACCTGCAGAAAGCAAACTGGGAAATGTCAAACATAATTGATTTATACATGGCATCATATATTTTCAAGATGGCTTATCCGAGGAATTCGTAGTAATAAACTCAAACTGCTACAGTTTCCAATATATGTCCATAAAGCATTGATGTATTACACTTATTAGCAGAATAAAATTGCAACTTTCAAAACCAAGGTTCTATCTCCAATATGATTCATTCACAAAATATCGGAGCTGCATTAGAATTCTAACTTCAATAAATAGTCACCTCTGAGAAACAGTCGCAGAAGTGACTTTAGTGAGTGGAGCATCTATATTTATATTTTCAATGACAGAACAATGAAAAAATGTTTGTTTTCCAAGGACCAATAGATAGAAAGTTCAAAATTACACAAAGTTTGAATGTAATTTTCAGTAAATTACAGATTTAAGTCAAAATATAATTAATATTCTTTATATTCTTCACCATTTTCAAAAGGATTTATCCTGCATACATGTTGAATACTCCTTCTTCCTATGTAGTTTCTAAACAATTTGGAGTAAGTCAGTGCTGCTATAACACAACAGTTGTGTTCCTGTTCAACATCGTGTTATTGAAAATCCCACTTTAGAAATAACAGGGCCTATGGAGAAAGCGGGGTTAGGGTCAGACCAAAAGATATCACTCAACACTGCTCAAAAATCATTCAAAAGCCTAACACATAGGATAGCACAAAGATAACAAGGTGTGGAGCTGGATGAACACAGCAGGCCAAGCAGCATCATAGGAGCAGGAAAGCTTGACGTTTCGGGCCGAGACCCTTCATCAGAAATGGGGGAGGGGAAGAGGGTTCTGAAATAAATAGGGAGAGAGAGGGAGGCGGATAGAAGATGGATAGAGGAGAGGATAGGTGGAGAGGAGGCAGACAAGTCAAAGAGGTGGGGATGGAGCCAGTAAAGGTGAGTGTAGGTAGGAGGGTAGGGAGGAGATAGGTCAGTCCAGGGAGGACGGACAGGTCAAGGGGGCGGGATGAGGTTAGTAGATAGGAGATGGGGGTGGGGCTTGAGGTGGGAAGAGGGGATAGGTGAGATGAAGAACAGGTTAGAGAGGCGGGGACGAGCTGGGCTGGTTTTGGGATGCGGTTGGGGGAGGGGACATGTTGAAGCTTGTGAAATCCACATTGATAACATTGGGCTGCAGGGTTCCCAGGCTGAATAGGATTTGCTGTTCCTGCAGCCTTCGGGTGGCATCATTGTGGCATTGCAGGAGGCCCAGCATGGATATGTCGTCTGAGGAATGGGAGAGGGAGTTGAAATGGTTCGCGACTGGGAGGTGCAGTTGTTTGTTGCGAACTGAGCGCAGGTGTTCTGCAAAGCGGTCCCCAAGCCTCCGCTTGGTTTCCCTGATGTAGAGGAGGCCACAACGGGTACAGCGGATGCAGTATACCACATTGGCAGATGTGCAGGTGAACATCTGCTTGATGTGGAAAGTCTTCTTGGGGCCTGGGATTGGGGTGAGGGAGGAGGTGTGGGGGCAGGTGTAGCACTTCCTGCGGTTGCAGGGAAAAGTGCCGGGTGTGGTGGGGCTAGAGGAGAGTGTGGAGCGGACAAGGGAGTCACGGAGGGAGTGGTCCCTCCAGAAAGCAGACAAGGGTGGGGAGGGAAAATTGTCTTTGGTGGTGGGGTCGGATTGCAGATGGCGGAA
>JAHRHZ010000088.1:14402099-14437005 GCA_024137785.1 Ginglymostoma cirratum | reverse complement strand
CTCTCCCTATTTATTTCAGAACCCTCTTCCCCTCCCCCATTTCTGATGAAGGGTCTCGGCCCGAAACGTCAAGCTTTCCTGCTCCTATGATGCTGCTTGGCCTGCTGTGTTCATCCAGCTCCACACCTTGTTATCTCGGATTCTCCAGCATCTGCAGTACATATTATCTCTGATACATAGGATGGCACAGTTTGAATAAATGTTTAAATTTAACACCTTACTTTGAAAAAATATCAAGATTACTTCATCGGGGAGAAGCTTTTGAGGTTGCTCTGCTGTTAATGCAGGGGCGAGGGTCATCATCATCATCACCTTCTGGTGCAGTCGTGGTTGTAGGATTCAGGTGAAAAATGGTTAATTCAGAAGTGGATGGCTGTGATTCATTGACTTCTGACTGTTCCTTGCGGGCCGGCTTAGAAAAAACATCCAGTTTTTGCTGCTTTGCCTTTTTTCTTCTTTCATCAAGAATCTGTTCATAGGGTGCTAATTAAGATCTTATTCCACGAACTGCTACCCTGCTGAGTTCTGCATTATAATCATTGTCCTCTAAGAGCTGCAACTGCCTCAATTTCCCTCAGGATAGAAAACAAAACAGAAGTGGAAAGCTCACATGGTGCTGCATCCTGGGCTTCATCTTCTTCATCTCCAGCTTCCACTTCCCCCTCAGTGAACATAAGTCTGAACAAACTGTTTTCTGAAGAAGGGTCTCGGCCCAAAACGTCAGCCTTCCTGCTCCTCTGATGCTGCTTGACCTGCTCTGTTCATCCAGCTCGACACCTTGTTATCTCAAACTGTTCCCACCATTGGTATGGAGAGAATTTAGACTGATTTACGAAAGTTGCTTTGAGTATTTCAGATTAGGAGGGCGAGATGAATGTTGATTTTAAGGCACTTAAAAGGGCAATGTTAGTATGATGTTTCTCTGATCACCACCTTTTGACATTCAATGGTATGGCCATCACTGAATCCTCTACTATAACATCCTGAGATTTACCATTGACCAGAAAATTCAACTGGACTCAACATAAATACAGTGGCTATAAGAGCAGGTGAGAGGCCAGGAATCCTCCTGATTCCTCAAAGCCTGTCCACCATCTGTGAAGCACAAGTCAGGAGGAGTGTGATGATACTCCACACTTGCCTGGATGAGTGCAGCTCCAACAACACAAGAGACTTGACACCGTCCAGTACCAGACTGCCCACTTTATTGACACAATATCCATAAACACCCACTTTTTTCACCACCAACAGTTAGTAGCAGCAGTGTGTACTGTCTAAAAGATGCACTGCAGAAATTTACCAAAGATCCTTCGACAGCATCTTCAAAACCCATGACCAGTTCCATCTAGAAGGACAAGGGCAGCAGACACATGGGAACTATGCCACCTGCACGTTCCCCTCTAATCAATTTGTCATCCTGACTTGAAAATATATTGTCATTCATTCACTATCACGGGGTCAAAATCCGGCAATTCCCTCCCTAATTGCATTGTGTGTCAACCCACAGCAGGTGGACTGCAGTGGTTCAAGAAGGCAGTAAACCATCACCTTTTCAAGGGCATGTAGGAAAAGGCAATAAACGCTGGCCAACCAGAGACACCCACATCCCACAAGTGAATTAATAAAGAAGGCAGATTATAAACGTATGCTAAAATATATGAAAGGACAATAGAAATGGAATTATTCCAGTGTTAATTGCAGTAAAAAAGTGTTTAGTGCATGTCACCTTCAACTTAGCTGGAAAGATATTGTACAGATTTAAAACAATTACTCAGGTTAATTCAAGTTTCAACTCCATATCATACTAATTAATATGGACTAATAATGCAACTTGAAAAATCCCAGACCAGGGATGTGATCTACTCAAGGCTTCACACAACTATAGTGAGTCTTAATCCCTTTTATATTCTGACCCTGTAATTATAAAGAGAATTATTCCATTCAGCTTTTTCATTTTTTTTGTACCTGACTAATTTTTAGTGATCTGTTTACTTGAATCCTGAAACCTCTTTGGATCACTACTGCTCCTAGCTTTTCACCATTTAAAAAGATATTTGGATGTACACATGTCTGGTTCAAGACAGTTGACCTCACACTTACTTCCATTAAAATCTGCCACAATTTTCCTACTCCCTTAACCTATCATTTCATATTTTTAACTACTACTTAAGTACTTCAACTACTTAACCAGTCTCCTCATGCTTCAATTCCATGAGTTTTAATTTTATTTAACTGTCTCATCTGTGCAAACTTATCAAACGTCTTCTAGAAATCTATTTAAACAGTGTTATTCTGTTTTGTATAGTTTTCTGCTACTAGTCCTTTATGCTGATTGGACGGACTACCTAGTTATCAGTGGTGAGAGAATAAATGTCTAAATAAAACAAGCACTTACCTTCCATCAAAAGGTAGTTTGTTGCATGACAGTATCAGGTACAGTTTACATTACTTGGCTGGGTTTAATTACCCTGGGTCATTAGGAGTTGTGTACATCTGCTCCACATGGGAATTTTTGCAGGTCTCAACTGCCTCCACCCAAAAACTGTGATGTCAAACAGGTTGGATAGGACTTAATGCCGAATCAACATTTACTCTTTCAGAATCATTACCTATACAAAATAAGCTACATGTCAAAAATATTCCAATTACTTTCAAAACATTGTCAAAAGATCACTTTGTTTCATTATGTACAGCATACTAATTATTGATCCACATGACCTATTCTCTCTTTAAGGACAACATTATGAGCCTAATTTTCATCAGGACAGCAAAGGTCTCTGATGTGGCCAAAATGTTGCTGGAGTTCTAATCCAGAAAGTCCCACCCTGAACACATCATCCGTCATTTTGCGAGGGAGGGGCACAAGTGCAAGTTCCAGTTCATATGTTAATGGTTCACACAGGCAGCTGCATATGTCAAAGTGAAGCTGCCTTCAAACATATCGAAGTTTTCATTAGAGAAATGCAGAAAATACCACTTGCGGGCTTGTACTTTTGAGCAAAAGGCCAGAAGTTGCCAGAGAGAGGGACTCTTTTGATAATTTTGGTGTCCCCTGTGAGTAAGGTGTCCTGCAAAATAATGTCACGTGCCCTTTGGAAGAGATAGGGTGCTCTTTGGGATTGTTTAAAATGAAGATGAATCTGCATAAAATTTGGTTAAACTCATTGCAACTGTCAAACTGTTGAGGCATTTAAGTCTCCAAACCCACTGGTTTTCTCTTAAGAAATCTGCCTGCTGTGACTGCTTGCAAGTTAAGTACACGGTTATTGATATATGCCAGAGAGCAATCATTATAGGATCAGTGGTGCATGACTGATACCACAATCTGTGATTATCACAGTACAGAACTTATAAATTCACAATTTGATTGACAGCTCCAAGTAATTATAAAATCTTTGATGTAAGTCTATGAATACAGGATTGTTTTCATAAGGGATTAAGCACTTTAAGGTCTTTAAATGTATTGCATAGGCTTTTCTTCCAGCTGCTAAAGTTTATATATGATGGCAATAATAGAGTTTAAAACTATACTCTACCTGAAACAGCAGTGAGTTTGCTAGTCATTAAGATTCACCTAATCTTGTTTTAAATGTTGCTTCAGCTACCCTTATTCTCATATTTTTGATGCTCAGTCCTTCCCTCTATCTCGAAGATCTGAGGCTTAAATGGTATTTGAAATGCCTGAAAACGTACATTAGAAAGACACATGGTGGTGATTTAATACTTTTTCTGACAATCATATCTTTCTAACAGTTTCATGACTCATATACCAAATGAAGTCTTCCTAAGTTAATTATCACAATAGTACTATTTTGTACCCAAATATAATAGTCATCACCTAGCAACCAAATATACTAAAACCAAGCAGCCTTCTCGAACAATCCACTGCCTTGGTTTTAAATTTACGCAGAGCATGCTGTATTCCTTTCTATTCATGCACAGCATTAGTTATGCCTTTACATGCTTGAAATAATTCCACAGAGGCTGGTATCCCATCATCATGTCACCCATCATTTACTTGAGCACAGTACACAGACTCTGACCAGCTAACTCAGAGCCAGCCTCTAGAGTGAGGTGAATTCCTGAGACTCCTGTTTATATCTGACAGCTAAGACTCCCTATTTGGCCCAGGTTAACAGCCTCAATCAGGGAACTCACAGTCAATGAGGTCCACCTGGCCAAACTTGTTCCAATCACTACAATGTGGGTAGAAATTAGAAATAATAAGGGGAAAATGTCACTGATAGGCATAATCTGCAGGCCACCAAATAACAACATCACAGTGGGGCAGGCAATAAACAAAGAAATAACAGATGCATGCAGAAATGCAAGGGCAATTATTATGGGGGAATTTAACCTATATATTGATTAGTCAATCCAAGTCGGTTAAGGCAGCCTTGAGGATCAGTTTATAGAATGCATCTATGATAGTTTCCTCAAACTGTCTGCAATGGAACCTATGAGGGAGCAAGCTATCCTAGATCTGGTCCTGTGTAATGAGACAGGAATAATTGAAGATCTCACAGTTAGGGCTCCTCTCGGAAGGAGCAATCATAGTATGATTGAATTTGAAATACGGAAGGAGGGTGAGAAGGTAAAATCCAACATCAGTGTCCTGTGCTTAAACGACGGAGACTACAATGGGATGGGGGAGGAGTTGGCTAAGGTAGACTGGGAGCAAAGAGAATATAATGGAACAATTGAGAACAGTGGAGGGGTTTCAAAGCAATTTTTCACAGTGCTCAGCAAAAGTGTATACCAGTGAAAAGGAAAGACTGTAAGAAAAGGGATAATCAGCCATGGATAATTAAGGAAATAAAGGAAGGTAGCAAATTTAAAACAAATGCATGCAAAGTGGCAAAGATTAGTGGGAAACTAAGGGTTTGAGAAATCCTCAAAGGTCAACAGAAAGCCTCAAAAAAATGCTTTAGCGAAAAGTAAGATGGATTATGAGAGTAAACTAGCTCAGAATACAAAAAACAGAGAGCAAAAGTTTCTATAAATACATAAAATGAAAGGCAAACATTGGTCCTTTAGAGAATGAGAAGGGAGTTTAATGATAGGAAATGAGGAAATGGCTGAGATGTTGAACAGGTATTTTATGTTGTTTTTCACAGTGGAAGACAAAAATAACATGCCAATAATTGATGATAAGGAGGCTATGGCAGGTGAGCCCTAGAAATGATCGTTATCACTAACGAGGTAGTTTTATAGAATTTATAAAATCCCTACAATGTGAAACAGGCCATTTGGCCCAAAGAGTCCACACCGACTCTCCAAAGACCATCCTACCCTCCCTACCCTATCTTTGTAACCCTGCATTTCCCATGGCTAATACACCTAACCTATGCATCCCTGGATACTATGGGTAATTTAGCATAGCCAGTCTACCTAACTTGCACATTTTTGGACAGTGGAGGGAAACCGGAGCACCTGGCAGAAACCCACGCAGACACAGGGAGAACACACAGTCGTCTGAGGGTGGAATCAAACCCAGGTACCTGGCACTGTGAGGCAGCAGTGCTTGCTGGGCCACCATGCTGCCCCTAGGTAATGTTGGGCAAGCAACTGGAGCTAAAGGTAGAAAAGTCTCCTGGCCCCAATGAAATGTATTTCAGGATTTTAAAAGAGATGGTGGAGGAAATAATAAATGCACTTGTGGTAATTTAACAATATTCACTGGAATGTGGGCAGGTCTAGCAGATTGGGAAACAGCAAATGTGACACCACTATTTCAGAAAGGAGGTAGACAAAAGGTGGGTAACTATAGGTGGGTAACTTTAACTTCTGTAGTGGGGAAAATGCTTGAATCTATAATCAAGGAAGAAATAGTGAGCCATCTAACTTGAAACTGCCCCATCAGACAGATGTAGCATAGGTTCATGAAAGGCAGGTCATGTTTAACTAATTTGCTGGAATTCTTTGAGTATTATAAGCACAGTGCACAATGGGGAAACCGGCGGATGTGGTGTATCTGGACTTCCAGAAGGCATTCGACAAGGCGCCTCATAAAAGGCTACTATGTAAGATAAATGTGCATGGTGTGACTGCTGATGTGTTAGCTTGGATAGAAGATTGAGCAAACAGTGGGGATAAATGAGATAACAAGGTGTAGGGCTGGATGAACACAGCAGGCCAAGCAGCAGCATAGGAGCAGGAAAACTGACGTTTTGGGCCCAGACCCTTCTTGGTTGGCGATCAGTGGTTAATGGTGTGTCTCAGGGATCAGCGTTGGGACCGCAGTTGTTTACAACTTACATAAATTATTTAGAGTTGGGGATCTAGTACAGTGTGACACAGATACACTAAAATGAATGGCAGAGCAATGTATGGAGAGGACACTGAAAGTCTGTAGAGGAATGTAGATAGGTTAAGTGAGTGGGTAAGGGTCTGGCAGATGGAATACAATGTTGGTAGATGTGAGGTCATCCATTTTGGTAGGAATAACAACAAAATGGACTATTATAAAAAGGGTGAAAAAATTGCAGCATGCTGTTGTGGAGAGGGACCTGGGTGTCCTTGTACATGAATCACAAAAAGTTGGTTTGCAGGTGCAGCAGGTAATTAAGAAGGCAAATGGAATCTTGTCCTTCATTGCCAGAGGGATGGAGTTTAAAAACAGGGAAGTTATGCTGCAGCTGTATAGGGTACTGGTGAGGCAACACCTGGAGTACTGTATACAGTTTTAGTCTCCTTACTTGGGAAAGGATGTACTGGCATTGGAGGGGGTGCAGAAGAGGTTCACTAGGTTGATTCTGGAATTAACAGGATTGACTTATGCGGAGAGTTTGGGTAGACTGGGAATATACTCATGGGAATTTAGGAAAATGGGGGGGGAGTCTTATGGAAACATATAAAATTATGAAGAGGACAGATAATTTAGAAGCAGAGAGGTTATTTCCACTGACGGGTGAAACCTGAACTATCAGGGCATAACCTCTAAACAAGGGGGAGCAGATTTAGGACTGAGTTTAGGAAGAACTTCTTCACTCAAAGGATTGTGAATCTGTGGAATTCCTTGCCCAGTGAAGCAGTTGAGGCTACCTTGTTGAAAGTTTTTAAGGCAAAGATACATAGGTTTTTGAATAGTAAAGGAATTAATGGTTATGGTGGGCAGGCTGGTACGTGGAGATGAATTCACGAAAAGAGCAGCCATGATCTTATTGAATGGCAGAGTGGGCTCGATGGGCCAGATGGCCAACACCCACTTCTGTTTCTTATGTTCTTAATACCCAAATGCAACAGTGGTAATTGATATGGAATACATCACACTGCCCAGTTTTTTTTTTTAATCTTTAAGCATGGATTCCAGTTGCTATCATTTCATAATATGTTTCTCTTTATATTTTTCAATATGTCAACTTAATCCAGACTACTCCTTTGTGTCTCCAACTATAACAGTTGCACCGATGCTGATTGAATACTATGCTCTGCAATTGTAGCTCCTGAAGGGTGACAAAGCTATCTTCCGAGTGTGCAGTTTATAATTTTTTTTTTGCAGCTCTGTAGTTCAGCATGCATGTTGGATTCGGACTTAATATCAGCTTTGCCACATGGCTTTTGAAGTACAAACAATTCTTTATACACATAGTTCAGTACCTTATATCTGTACAATTAAGTTCAGCCTAAGTTGGAGTGAAAAAATTTTGCTTTTACACACTTGGTATGAATACCGTAATATATTTCAACTGCTGTATTTATTCATGTCTGCTTTCCGGCTCCTACATATCTGAGAAATTTTGTTCCATGGAGTTCCTCTGTTTTACAGCAATAACAATAATTCATATTTATATAGTGTTTTAATGTAACATGACTCAAAGTACTTCACAGGAGAATTACTGAGCAAGACAAATTAGGACAAATATGGAAATATTAGGTTTGATGCACAAAAGCTTGGTCAAATAAATTTTAAGGCTTATCTGAAATGAGCAAGGAGACAGAAAAGTGAAGGAGGGAAATCCATAGCTGAGGGGTTGGGCAACAGAATATGTAACCACCAAGGGTAGAGCAATAGGTGCCCAAGGGACCAGAATTGGAGGAGCACAGGTATCTTGGTGAGTTAAAGAGCTGGAGGGATTGTTAGAAATAATGAGGGGTGAGGCCACAAAAAAATTTCAACACAAAATTGAGAACTCTGAACTCGAGATGCTGCTTAGCCAGCAGATACCATTGGTTAGCAAGCAAAAGATGTGATAGATGAATAGAATTGAACTGAGTTAGGGTATGGGACTGTACAGTTGACATCAAATTTATCAAAGGTAGTACTTCAGGGCAAACCTGATGCCTTAGAATAGCCAAGTCAGCTAAACAAAGGCAGGGACGAAGGTTTCAACATTTTCTGAGAACAGACTGGAGTATAGTGATGTTACAGAAATGGGACTAGATGATCTCAGAAATGGCACAAAATTCAGTTGAAAATTCAACCTGGGGCCAATTATAACAATAAGGGGCTAAAACCAAGTCAGCCACAGGGGCTTGTGCTGTTGTGATCTCCAACAGTATTCAAATAGTTTAAGAAATATGCAATAATTTTGCATGATCACACAGAATCTGCAACCCATTCAAATGGTTTCCTCCCTACATGAGGAGGGGCTAATGACAAGATAGAAAAAGAGAAGAAAATCTGTCTGAATTAATTTATATCCCAGCACTCAGACCATTCATAAACTCTTGTCTCAGGCAGATCCAATTGCAAGGATGTGTGCAGTGATTGGACAGTATAAAATGTTAAAAACTGATAAAGGAGGGTGACATAGTTGTAGATGGCTAACCTGACAGAGAACCACATACTAATAGGACATAGGACACTCAGCGGTGACCTTATAGAGGTTTATAAAACTATGAGGGGAACAGATAAGATGAATAGCCAAGGTCTTTTCCCCAGACTAGGGGAGTCCAAAACTAGAGGCCATAGGTTTAAGGGGAAAGATTTAAAGGGGATGTGAGGGGTAACATTTTCACATAGAGGTTGGTGTGTATATGGAATACGCTGCCAGAGGAAATGGTAGAATCGGGTACATGTATAACTCTATGACTCTGCTACCTCAAAAAATACCATCTCAACACAGCCTTCCTAGTGCATTTAACTACCACATCTTAATGTTAACTGATGAGGAGTAAATCGAAGTACAAAGTTGATTAATGTGATATTGGGAATAAATCGATATTAAATGTTATGATTGATCTGGAGCAACAGTTCTGCAAAGTAGCTTTGTTGCAATGCCTTGAGAGTCTACACGGTATTATATATGCCAACTGTTAGAATGGTATGGATCTATATGCATCAGTATTAGCTGATGAACATCAGCACTTGTTGACTTGATTCTCCATGTTCGTTCAAGGGGGATTGTGGAGGAGAAAATAAGCTATTCAAAGGCATTACTGGGATTCAAACTCAAGATCTATTGTTTACAAATGAAATGCATTCAAAAATCTTGACGCATATCTAATCAATACAGGCAGTCTTAAAAGCCAAAAATCAAATAAATGGATAGTAATCTGCCGTTTTGCCTGCTGGCTTCTTTCTGGTCAGGGTTACCACTAAAATTTAGCTTCATGTGTGATACATTATCCAGGTTACTGAGCTGTGAAAATTCTGTTCAAATACCACGAGCCACCTGGGAACATATGGGAAACCAGTCCACAATCAACACAGCAGGGAGGGAGAAAGAAGGGAAAATGTTACCACCTCTATAGTGACAAAAACTGTAATGATATAATATAAATGCATTCATGACACATTGCTTAAAGCTCAGAACTTTGAGCTGAGAAGTCTGTTTGTGTGTAATTATTGATGTTTATCCATTTCTAAACAGAGTTAATCTTTCTTTTAATTATATTGTTCATAAATAGTAAGATTCATGCTCTCAGGTTCCGTCTATCGTTTGTAAAACATCTTGGTGTAGGTTTTCCAATGGGTGACTGGAGGCTGTGGAAACTTTGTCCAGATGGCTGTGCACCCATTGAATTTACCAACGCTGAACTCACTGAGTCTTCTAGGGTCATGCCTAATTATAGGCATGTAATGACGTTCCAGTGCATAATATTCGATAATTTTAGAGCCAATGCTATTGGATGTAATACCTACCACAGATACAGAGCTTTAAAGGTCTGATGGAGCAATTTAAAATGAGACAGCACTTTTGGTCAGGAAAATCCTGCCAGAGTAGAGCAGTGAAGTGCACAGACCTTCCATTTTCTAAAAATTTGTTACGTTGGTTGTTTTTATTATTCCTGCCTCCACAATTGTAATCTTTTTCATCACTGAATCCTAACAATCCCATAACTTTTGGAAATACCTCAAGTTAACAAACAGACTAAAGAATAAAGAACAAAGGACAATACACCCAGGAACAGGCCCTTTGGCCCACCAAACCCTGTACCGATTCCTTATCCTTATTTAGACCCACTACTTATTGTCTGTACGCATATTCTATCCCTCTGTTCACCTCATGTTCATGTGTCTATCAAGATATGGCTTAAATGTTACTAATATGCCTGCTTCCACATCCCCTGGCAATGCATTCCAGGCACCCACCACCCTCTGTGTGACAAAATGTTCCTTGCACTTCTCCTCTAAACTTCGCCCCTTTCACCCTGAACCTGTGTTCTCTTACAGTTGACCTTTTCACCCTGGGAAAACGCCTCTGACTATCCATCCTGACCTCTGACTGAGGTTGCCCCTCAGCCTCCGTCTTTCCAGTGAAAACAATCCAAGTTTTTCCAACCTCTCCTCACAATTAAAAACCTTGAGACCAGGCAATATCCTGGTTAACGTTCTCTGCACCCTCTCCAAAGCATCCACATTCTTGTGGTAGTGTGGCGACCATAACTGCAAGCAATATTTCAAATGTGGCCTGACTTAAGTTTTATACAGCTGTTTAACATAACTGGCCAATATATATATTTGATGCCCCAGCCAAAGAAGGCAAGCATGCTGTATGCCTTCTTTACCATTATATCTAGCTGTGTTGCCCCTTTCAGGAATCTGTGTACCTGTCTGCCCAGATCCCTCTGCATATCAATGCTTCTAAGCATTCTATGTATTATCCTAAGCCACTATAACATCTCTTTTCCATTTATATGTGATACAGCACAACTTCGGACTTCATTTCAAGTTGAAACGATGTTCAAGTAAGTGACTACATCACACACTTAATATTATTACATTAGTTTTCTTAACTAGCTACTTGAAGCAAAAGCAATAAAAAGCTGCAATTTAACACTAAGCTCTTCTTCTGTAAAACACAGTTAGATCCACAGTGACTCAGGTTTGGTCGTAGGAATGATGGTAAAATTGTCAGTGTTCACTTTTATCACTCCACCGATATTGACAGCAATATCTGGAGTCCCTACATATGCTGGATAATTTCGAAATTGCTGTCAGCAGAATGTCAAAATTCTCCACAATGATAAAAATTTCAAAACACGACAAACATTTTTCTCTTTAAGTGTTTATTAAGTCACTGTAAGTTTGAGCTGAAAGTGGAAGATTTTAAAGTGCTTTCCCCTTTCTGGTTTGCTCTGTGTGATTACTTCAAATGGATTAGTCGCCTGTTTACTTACTGACATCGGTGTCACTGCACGCTAAGACAGTCCCTTGATTTTCTGATAGTTTCAAACTATGTCAGAAAAGTGAAAACCACACCACAACTAGGTCTTTGCAAATGACTTGCTTTCAGGTCATTGGCCAGCAGTGTTGTTTTGCCTTGAATGCGAAATACGGTCAGTATATCTTGTTTTAGATTTCCTTCTGCTGTGGAAGTGGATTTAGGTTAATTCTCTTGAGTATTCTGAATCAATTGAAAGGCTCAAAAAAGGAACTGCTACTAAAGCTATCATCAATAATTATGGAACTTGTGTAACTGTCAACAAGATTCATTGCCATGTGGATAATATAGCAAATTATACGTATATATCATTGCTCTCTTTTCAAATCTTGCAGCCAATCGAGCAAAACTTGAAACATTTATATCAACTTAAGCTTAGCATATTGTTTTTGATGAGCTGCCTCTTAAGCTCGTTTGACAGGGATTTCTGCTCATGTATTCATCAAATTCCTGTTTTACATCTATTATACTGAAAATTGCAGGCTGGTGATCACAAATGCTGAAAACCCCGCCTACTACCTGGATTTAAAATCGGTAGCAATGAAATCAAAATACAACATGGAAAGAATTTTACCCTCTCAACGGCATCAATTTGACTCATCATCCTATTCTATGCACCACTGAAACAAAAGTTCATGCAGGGAGCAAAACAGGCCTCTGGTTCATACCCTCTCAATTCTTGGGAGATCGCTTAAGTTAAAATTGTTCCTTCAGTTTTTAATTTACAAGCAGAGAATAGTTGCCCGCTTGACTTTCCTGGGTTCTCTTCTAGGAGAAGTTGTAGAGAGGAAATGACAAGCCATTCAAATGCTGGATTCACCGAACTCAAGGATATTGCCATAAATAAGTGGTTCACAACGAATCAGCCAATGTAGAAAGCATACTAGAGCCATTTGGAAAATACCAAAGATGAAATACATGTAAAAAGAAGCAGGGGAGCAAAAATAATTAGAAGCAGTAGGACAATTAGTCAAAAGGGAAACATCTTTTCAAAAAACATGTTTCAGTAACGCCTCAGACAAACTATGTCTTAATTATCGAGGAGTCTTTCATTAAAAAAAAGTTCCATGAACATCAAGAAAAAAATGAGGACAATTTGTTTTATGTTATTTAGGAACATGGGAACAGGAGTAGACCATTTAGTCCCTCAAATTGGTTGTAACATTCAATGAGACCATGGTTGATCTATGGTCTAACCTGCCTTTGACCCATATCCCTTAATGCCTTTGCCTAATAAAAAAAATCTTTCTCAGATTTAAAACTAACATTTGCTCCAGCATCCACTATCGTTTGTGGAAGAGAATTCCAAACACTGGCTCCACTTTGTGTGTAGGCATGCTTCCTACCATCTCTCCTGATTAACCTGGCAACATTCTCAGATTATGTTAATTTCATTGGTGAAATAAAGCTCCATAAGAGCATCCACGTATTATTTTGTTTCTCGGATCTAGCATCAAATAAGATTCAGGGCAGTGGGATGAAAATATTTTCTGACTGCTGGAGGATGTGGAATAAACATTGGTTGACTGCACAGGGAATAGAAGACTGATACAGATGTAATACTGATCAGCACAGATGCTTACCATGGGAAATGGGAAAGAAGCACACTGTGCAGAAGGAACTGTTTCTGAACTGCCATGAGAGAACACATAAGAATTCCGACATGAGCTCTTTGCATGCAGTGATAAGACTTGCTCGAGTTGACATACATTATATAAATATATACTTCAGCAAAATTGAAAATATTAAAAAGAGAAAATTGGACTTGAGTCGATGCACAAAGGGTGCAATCAGGGCCAATTTTATCCTGCACTTCAATGATATCCAAAGACCATTTGGCAAAATACTGTATCAAGTTATCTTCTAGACAAATGTAGGAATTGCTTACAACTAGAGTTATGGTCTGTTTACATGTAAATGAGAGACCTAATGTTTGCTTTAGACCTGAAAAATGAGGTTGCACTGCATGGAGCAAGCACAGGGCTTATTCCAAACAAGTAACTACCACCAATCATTAAAAATCAAACTATTTATTTAAACTCGATGTGAAGCAAAAAGGAACACTTGCATTCTTTTTCTGCTTGCACAGCCCTCCTAAGTGACAATGTCAGCTGTAATTATTCCCTCTCACTTTCCTATCCCACCAACTTTTTAGAGGGAGGCTATGGCCTCATGGTTTATCACTGGACTGTTAATCCAGGGACCCAGATAATGTTCTGGGGACCTGGGTTCAACTCCCACCATGGCAGGAAACAAAAAGGAGGGGGAAAACAAAAAATTGGGAATTAAGAGTCTCATAATGACCATGAATCCATTGCTGATTGCTGGGGTAAAAACACACCTGGTTTACTAATGTCCTTACCTGCCATCCTTACCTGGTCTGGCCTACATGTGATTCCAGACCCACAGCAATGTGGTTGACTCTTAACTGCCCTCTGGGCAATTAGGGATGGGTAATTCAGCAATGCCCTCATGCCATGAATGAATCAATAATTAAAAAAACACCACTTGCCTGGCACCTACATTAGAGAAGCACATGGCTTAAAATTTAATTTTGCAAGTCTTTCAGATTATTTAGTTATGTCTTGAGGTCTTATTTTGATATGATCTTGGGTCTTCTCATTGATCCCATGGTGCCATTGTATTGCTGCCTTCACAGTTGAAACCAGACTACAGTTACCTCCTTTATTGGATAGTCCAGATATGGAGAGATCTTGGGTTAGCAGAGAGACGACTGTGGAAATCGATGAATTAAATTGTAATGTTGATTCCCTGAATATAGAAAAGACTTACGAAATATTTGGCTGGAAATGAGAATGTAGGGCCCAGGAGCAGGAATAGGCCATTTCACTTTGAGTCTGCTCCATTATTTGAGTAGATAATGGCTCATCTGGTTCTGGTCTGACTCCACCTTCTTTTTTGCACTCATATCTCTTGACTGCCTTCTTCACCAAAATCTTTACTCAGCCATGAATAAATGCAGTGATCCAGCCTCCATCTCTTTCTCGGAAGAAAATCCCACAGACTTATGATCCTTTAAAACAAAAACAATTGCTCATTTCCTCTGTCTTATAAAGAAGACCTCAAACCATATCTCTAGTAGTTCTGGACTGTCCCATAGTAAACATCCACCTGGTATCCAGTCTGTCAAGCATGTACATTTCAATCAGATTACTTCTGACTTTTCTAAACTGCAGTGGGTATAGGCCCAACCTGTTCACCCTTTCTTCATAAACGAAGCCCTTCATCCTAGGAATGAATCAAGTTAACACTTTCTTAATTGATTCCATTGCAATTATTTTATTTTTTCAAATAAACGGTCTAAAATATACACAGTAATCCAATTATGGTCTCACAAAGTCCCCAGTACAGCTACAACAAAAAATTATCTGAAAAAAAAATAAAATTTTCTACTTTTACATCCCATTCCCTTGATGGTACCCAATTAATATCTTAGGTCACGTTAGTATATTTAAGGGATAGTAATATAATTTTCTGTCCTTATTATTATAATAACTCTGGGCCAAAAAGCATCCATATATGACTGACATTCAATGTTGCTGGGCAGGTAGACATTTAAATTTGAACCATCAATCACAGGACATGCGAACGCACTCCTGGACACTGTGAAAAATTTTAATTTCAGAAAGGTGGACTTCTCTTTGCCATGCAAGGAGGCAACGACACCCTGTTGATGTAACTTTGGGAAATACAACTGACATTTTCCTCGCCTGTCTTCCCCTAGCCTCCCTGACACTGCAGATTCCCTGCCACAAGTGGGAATCCCACTGTAATCCTGACATGATTAATTTAAATGAGGCTGAAAATTCATCAGGGTCAGCAGTAGCCAATATGATCTCATGCAAAGCCCGTCCCACTGACTTCATATGGGAACTCTGGCAAAGCCGAAAATCCAGCTGCTCTATTTCATAATCCTTTTTTAGTGCTTTTCTATTGTGTTATTTGTCTTGCCTGGCTTACTTGAGCTTTGAAATTAGGTTTTTGACAAAGCTAACAATAAAAGGAACTCCAAAGCTGTATGTGTATCAGGAATCTATTTTAAACTTCTTTCTTATGGAATAGAGCGCCTTTGAGTCTATTATATTTGGAAAACTTGTTTAAGAATACAGATGCATGAGGCAGATATCTATATTGATGTTGCATTGAATATATTAATGACATGTAGGTTGTACCAGACTTATGCATTGCAATCTATCATAGCGCTGTGTAAAAACAGAATTAGTAAAAGGAGGAGGAAGTGTTGAAGAGGACTTTTACACAGATCTGTTAGATTATTGAATGCTTTATGAAAACTGAGCTATGAAATTGATACATAATCTGAAAGGTAATTGGATAGTGTTTGTTCAGGAAGAACGTGAAGGTGTACAGGGAATGGACAGAAAGATGGGGTGAAAGTAGATGGTGCTGGTCAAAATGCTAACACTCATATAGAAGCAATTGCCAAATCGCTTCCCTTGTACAGTCATTAACATGATCCTTTGATTGTAAATGTTGGAGCCAAGAAATAAGATAAAGAAAATAAACAAAAAATAGAACTTGCTGGAGAAACTCCCAGAACTGAGTTCTTCAGAAGGGGCACTGGACTCAAATATTAACTCTGCTTTCTCTCCATAGATGCTGCTAGAGCAGCTGAGTTTCTCCAGCAATCTCTGTTTTTTGTTTCCAGTCCTGTTTCTGTTGTATCTGCAGTTCTTTGTTTAATATATATTATAGGGAAAATAAAGTTGCTTTCTCTTCTGGAAAATATAAACCATGATTCTAAATCAATACCAAAATCAAACATCTGGGATCATTAAGTCGTTTATATTGCATGATTTACATTTGATTTGCTTTTTCATGCATCGAGTCATTATCTGAAAACAAAGAGAGATCACAAGCTAGAAATAACTTAATAACATTAGGTGGTAAAAGCTGAATAGTTTGTGTAATGCACCTTCACTCACTGTGTTGTTTAAACAAATTAAGTTAATGTTTGCATTTCAAAAACAGAGGAATATCAAAGGTATTGTTATTGTTCACTAATATTTATAAACTTATTCCTAAACTTACATAATAGAAAATGAAGTGACAAGTGTTAACAATCGAAGAATCTGAGTGGCAGCTGGATTTAAATGAGCCTTTATCTTCCTCTTCCTATAAAAATTGTTCAGCTTCCGACATATGTTACGGAGTGCTACCAAGCAATAGAAAATGAGTACCATGAAGTTCCTTTTCTCTCCAAATTAATGAGGTCCTCAGCGTGATGCGACAGTCAAAATTCTCAACCGCTTCAGAAACTACATTTGATAATAAAATTAACTGTTTGTGGAGGTTGCAATTATGCTGAACATATTTTGTTATATATTTGTTAAACTTTGAAAATAATTATCACAAAGAAGTATTCGCATAGGATTGTAAATATCTTAATATGTTGTCATTCCTTAGTACGAAGGAATGCACATTTCTAATCGAGACAATTTCAGAAGAATATAAGTTTATAAACTAGCAGAGAATTGTGTTACTTTTCTTTCCTTTGTAAACTCTATATGTTCATCAATACTAATAACCGTTCAAACTAAATATTAGAGACCAGTCTGTAGTGGATCAATCAGTAATCGAACTTGATGATTTCTTTCAAACAAAGTTTTAGAAAGACAGTTTAATATTTTAATGAGTGTCATACTGTCAGTATACACAAGTGGCGTCCACAGACACAACGCTGCCAACATACTAAAAGGATGTTAAGCATTTGAACTACATCCCCATGGCAATTGTAGAGACAGAGTTTAATCAATATGTAGGTGACCCTCTCAGGTATGCTTTAATGTAACTAAGACCTCAACAGTCATGTGATAGGACTCTAATAAAACACTGGGACTTGTACAGCTCAAAGAATACTGTTCTAGGGCCTTATCATCATATATATAATATATATATAGTTAAGATAACATTGCAAAGAGAAACTTAGCTGTTTACCTGACCTTGCATGAAGAAAAGTAGAACCCTTGCTAAAACACAGTAGCTGTGCAGAAAATTGTTTTTCACAGAGGAATTTGAAGAATCACGAAACAAAATTGAACAGCATGACATGACATTAAGGAACTGCAAGGCAAAAGTCATGGGAAGACTTCCTGATTACATTAACTTGAAGGCTTACACTAAGTGAAGAAAAATACATGAAGACATAACCAAAATGCAGCATACTTCAACGTAACAGCATGTCTGCACCAGAAAAGCAGTCCCTGCCCATTCCAAAGCCCTGAAATGCCATGGAAGGCAAAATCAATAAGTAAAAAATAGACTCAGGCCTCTATTTACACCCACAACTGCTCCAGGTCGGTGTTTTGTGACACACAGTCAGTCTCATCACGTACAGATGAAATCACAGCAAATTTTCAGCCAGTGTTAGCAGCATTCAATACTTATTTTGGTCCCAATGACCTTATTATTGAATAGGGTGGGTCCAATCATCAGGCACAGTACTTGAAATATTTAATTGAGGAAATAGATAGAGTTGCCAGTATGGCATTCAGACAGGAGCTGATTCTAATTCTCAATTTGTACTCCTTGATTTATTGCAGTCTGACCAAGGTTTTATGTTGGAAGAGGTTGGTCCCACATAAGAGACAGAATGGGCACAAGGTGCAGAACTGGGTAGGGAGTGAGTGTTTATGTGAAACCTTTGAGGCTCAGTTCAAACCTATCAATTATCTAGGTATAAAGATGTCTGTCCCACCCAACAAGAAGTCTGCCAAAACTGGGGAAATGTTTGGAACCACCATTTTAAAATGTTGGTATCCTGCTGCAAGAAGTTAACACAAGCAGCAGGATTGTCTAGCAGGGAGCGCCAAATGCTCTCAATGTGATAGATTGGTCACTTTCAGCAATTTTGCAATGTAAGATCACCTCTTAAAGTAAATCAAAACAGATCACCTTCAGAACAAAAGGTGAGTCCAGCAATCTGACAAGAGGAAGAAGAATAATCCATAAAAATAAGACACTTTCTAGGTCAAATGGATACTTTTGGCCAGACAGCAGATAATGATGACCTGGACCAGAATTATTGCAGTCTTGAAAGTCAAGAATTTAGATTTTTTCATGACTAAAGAGCAACTATTACTGTGTTGCCTGATAATTTATATTGGCTTCACATTATATGCCTTTGATCCAAAGTCAAGATCCAGGATTTGGAAAGTTAGTTAAAGATCATCTTGAAGCAACATTTAACTACGATAGAATATTTATTAAAGGAGCCTATTTATCTTTCATAAAATCAGATCAAGTCTTTGAGTTGGCAAGTTTGTATTCTATTAAGCTTTCGAGGTTGTTAAACATTTCAACCCACTCCAGGCCAAGATGATGACCATAGTCCATTTAAGGGGAATTACTTCAGCATGTCCAAGAATATGAGCTTTCATCTGAAGAAGACTAGATGACGTATTGGGGATCTTTCCCAGAGGTTTTTATGCTTATTGATGTTTCATGCCAAGAAGAATTAGATGGCTTTTGTTAAGAAGTATGCCAGATTTTCCAAGAGTTTGATTAGTTTTACAACACTCCTGCAGCAATGCTATAAGGGTATCAGCCATTTTCTGCAGAGGTTCCTCACCTGGAGACACACCCAATAGTTAAACCTGATAGCATGTTACTATCAGGCCCAGTTTCATCATTTCGGGAAGGAAATCCAGCAGTACCTGCCTCTTCAACATTGGTGCAATACATCAAGGTTCCACTGATAGCCCTCCAGTTCAGAGTGAGCAAAATGGTTCATGTTCTCCAATGGTGATGCCAGATTATGTGACCGAAAGCAGTTTCCATGAAAAAATGCTACACTGACAGTGTGACGAGGTTCCAGTGCTTCCAAACCTTACAAAATGGTCACAAATTTCCTCCAACTAGAAACAAGCAGAGTGAGTTTGATGATTTTCCTCACCCACTCCTTCCTTCAGGATATTGTCACCACTAAGACTACAGTGCCTTAAACTTTTTAGAAAGGCCTGACTCATTGGGAAATAAGGAATGGGGAAGGCACAAAGAAACCTGTTAACCACCTTCTAATCAGGAGGGGTCTCCAGTGGGATCACTAGGAATCAAGTCACTCAGGGATCATGAACAGATCACAAGGTCCTCTGAAGTTTGTCACCAAATTAAAGCCATTGATTGGAACAGCAAGCATTAGGCGAGGTCAACAGATTTTTATTGCCATGATTACAGGGAACAGCAAACTCGACACATGCAGGAAAGCACTTGAGCAATACTGAAACATGAGAATGTTGTTCAGAAAATGCTTTATCTAGTTTCCAAAGGATATTGTCAGAAATGGCAGCAGTCAATGCTGAAGTTCCTCTTATTTTGCCTTTTCCTCCAGAATGCTTCGCGGTAACTACGGACATGATCTGGATAGTGCTCACAGCAAATTTGTTTTCTGTACTGTAGATTTGAAACCCTGAAGAGATTTTTCTTAATCAGTAACAAACCTTGTGCAAGTCTTTTGAAGAAATGAATCCACACTTTGCTGCTTTCCTGTTGATTCACTCTTCTCTTCATTTTAAACTTGTTAATACAGCTCAGGAACCTTAAGATATCATTATACTGCTGCCATAGTTGCATGGTAACAGCTTTTAGTGCAAACCACAACAGAAATTTCTGGAGGAACTTAGCAGGTCTGGTTGCATCTGTGGAGAGAAAACAGAGCTAACATTTCGAGTTCTATGACGCTTCTTCAGAGTTCAGATCAGTCTTCAGAGCTTTACTTTCCTATACTATGTGAAATGAGCCAATCAAAAATAACTGATGTCCTAGGGCCTGAATCGGTGAGTAACAGGCTTTGGTGGGAGACGGAGATATGAGACGGTTGAAAATACGTTCAGTTAAATGAGAATACTTTCAGGAAAATCTTCCAGTTAATGACATTAAGAAAGTAATCTCATTCAATAATGTTGGAAACTGAAAAATATTTGGTGGGAAATGTAGCACAATGTTTAATGAAAATACAAATAAGCCTTTGAGATATGTTGGAGCTTAATACTCCAAAACGGCAGGACGGGCGTCAAAGCTGATTCACGTCAGAATTTGCCTACTCTGCATGCTTATGACAAGCATTCAGTGTATGCACTGAAATAACTCCACAGAAGCCAGTATCCCATCACCAAGTCATCCTTTATTTACACATGGAAAGTGCTTGACACTGATTCAGCTTCCTCAGAGCCATCTGTCAGTGACAGACTCTCTGACACTCCTGTTTATATCTGTCAGCCAGGGCTCCCTGATTGGGGCTATTAATCTAGTCCACTCAAGGAACTCAAATTCTATGAGGTCTACCTGCTGACCTCGTTACAATCACTACATGTACATTAAGCTCTTTATCAAGAATGATAACTAGCGCATGAGAAGTGTGTACATGCACTGCTATTTTGAAACCCTAAGGGGATTCATAATTCATAAAAAAACAGTACCTAACCCAATTGTGGCCTTTTTTCAAATTTTTGAATGAGTGTCTTCATCTTTCAGAAATATTCACATCAACTTCATGGCGGCACGGTGGCTCAGTGGTTAGTGCTGCTGCCTCACAGCGCCAGGGACCTGGGTTTGATCCCACCCTCGGGCGACTGTCTGTGTGGTGTTTGCACATTCTCCCCATGTCTGCGTGGATTTCCTCCAGGTGCTCTGGTTTCTTCCCACAGTCCAAAGATATGCAGGCTAGGTGAATTGGCTATGTTTAAATTGCCCATAGTGTTCGAGGGATGCCAAGATAAAGGGGGATGGGGCTGGATGGGATGTTCTGAGGGTTGGTGTGGACTTGTTGGGCTGAAGGGCCTGTTTCTACACTGTAGGAATTCTGTGAATTTCAGTTTAGTTTACAAATGAGCAAAAGCAGTTCTTGTGGTGCAGTATCAGAGTCTCTACCTCTAAGCCTGGAAGCCCGATATCAAGTCCCAGAATTACATAGCTGTGTAATTACATGTCTCCACAGGGTTGATTACAAAATACCTAAAAGTGAGCAGAAGGAGCACCCAGAACCAGTCAGCAAGTCTCAAAGCCTACATTATGTACTTGAAGTTGGAGAGGCATTTGCTGAATTTGAAAAGAGACTAGAAAAAAGTAATAGTGAAATCTCAAAAAAAAATCTGTCATTGTTTTGGTAAAAAGCTGTTATTACAGACTGTCTTTAAATTGTTGGGTATTAGAGAAATGTACATTTTTTAAGAAATAGCTACACTTGGATTTAATAGAAAAACATTGTGAATGAGGGAAAGTTATGGCCAACATAAAGTAAAATAAAGTTGACATAAGGGAAATTATTTAAAGATATGGCAGGTCAGCTTGGCCAAGTGGAATCCGTGGCATGTAATATGTAGGAAGTCATAAACCCTACCAGTATCCCTGCACACTGGTAGTTTAGCCAGTTGCAGAAACTTGAGCTCAAGCAGTGGCTAGACCACTCTGGCTCATCTGGAAAGTTCAGAGTTTTATTAAAATAAATCACATCAACCATGAACCAGATATTTGCACTATTTAGCATTCTACTTCTCCAGTATAGGTGGTATATATAGTGTGTGATGGGTCCCAGCCTGGTCTCTCAGCGGCTCTCAGCCTCGTCCCTAGGTGGCTCGAAGCAGGTCCCAGCCAGACTCTCGGTATCTCTCAGCCTGGTCTCTCGGCAGCTCATGGCAGTGTCTCAGCTCGGCATGATCCTGCCCGGGCATGTTCCCAAGGGGGAGATTGGAGAGGTGGTGGTTTTAGCAGCGGTGACAGTATCTACAGGGGCAGTGTCGAGAACAGACAGCAGAGCGAGATAAGCAGAGGACTCAAAGATTGTTGAACTTTTAAATTATGCCATTATTTTCCTAGTTTAAACTACAAAAGACTTCAGCTATTTCTTTATTTTTCTACTATTCTATGAAGTAATGTTTAACTTTCTAACTCTCGTTTCTCTTAGTACCTTGTACCTAAGCTTTTATTTGTACAGAGGTACCTTAGTACCTAAAATAGTGCAATGTGTGGCAACATTACACATTTTTCACTGTCCTCCTGTAGTTCTGTACTTACATACAGGTGACAATAAAATCTAAATCTAAAAACCCTATATCTAATCACCACTTGAGTAATAGACCTGCAGTTGTCAGTTTTGTCACCTGTTTAAATTAGTCAAAAGAATTGTGTGCTGAATTCAAATACGAGCAAGCATCACTGATTAGTTCACTCATTTAACACCATTCTCCCCTTGACAAAATTAATGCTTTAGGAAACCTTCAGGACTAAACTGCTACCTGATACTTAAAGTAAGGAAAGGCAATAAATAAAATATAAGTATTTGATTTCTGTCAAGAAATTCTGCCCAATAAATTTAGGCACTTTTGATGTATGATTTATTGGCAAGGAGTTGAACATACAATTATGAACACAAATATCATCCGTTATGTGACAGGCATCTTGCTGTATTTCAAAATGGTGATGACAGAAAATATTTGCTGGACAATAATAACCCACAACATGATGTCGAAAACAACTGCTAAAGTTTGAGCTTCTTGGGTTAGTTGATCTGCATTGGCTTAAGGGGTAACTTTACTTCCTGTAGTCACCATGAATAGTTGAGTCTCATACAGAAAGTTAGCAGAATAGGTATAAAAACATCAAAGCCCTGCTGATGCTTTTTTATACATAACCTAGCCTATCTAAGAACAGGATATATTGCATGGATACATAATTTCTTGATTCCTCACATTGGAGCATCAAGACAAAGCGTGGATCTTTCCATTTTGGAGCCTAATTAGGACACGAACAAGGCCGTCACTTCCATTCAGGGCTGGGATGAGACTTTTTTCAATTGATCAGGTTCTCAGCTCCTCACTTTTGCATGCGAGTTGTTTTGTGAGTTGAATGAAAAATTGTATGGGGCGAGTGGATGGGCTGGCCTTGCCTATAGGGACTATCTGGGGAAGTTCCAGGCACCGTATTTATTAATCATCCAGATAGTGTTTTCCTCACTGCAAGCCTGCAGCATCTTTGCTGCTTCTGTCATTCACCGACAGCCCAGGGATGTCTTACAGCATACAGAACCTTCATCACCTCATGCCTCAGTAGAGGTTCTCGACCAGGTGGTCAAGGAAAGAAGAGAGGCCCCTTCCTCAGTGATGAGCAGACCTGGACGGTTTGGAGCATCTTTGTTATGCAGGTCAGTGTCCATAGGCTGCACAAAATTGTCCAGATCCAATGCAGGTAAAGGTTGCATGATTATTGCACTCTATTCACATACGGTAAACTGACATGAAATGTCAGTTACAGTATCACTCAGTCTAACTATACCAACATAGTGGAATATCACATTGGAAAATCACTGACAAATCTCAGCACGA
The DNA here is from genome assembly GCA_024137785.1 of Ginglymostoma cirratum. Lineage (NCBI taxonomy): Eukaryota > Metazoa > Chordata > Chondrichthyes > Orectolobiformes > Ginglymostomatidae > Ginglymostoma > Ginglymostoma cirratum. The sequence continues at coordinate 14,413,040 of JAHRHZ010000088.1, read as the reverse complement.
TGAGACAAATGCACATTGGACGTATGATAGCCACCTCACACTGTCAATTGTAATTAGCATGAATTAAAACCCCAAAGTATTAGGGATATTTAACTTGGAACTCCAAAATGTAATTTTTTTTAAATGAAGGTTGATTCCACGCAAATATGGCTGCAAGTCTAAATTTTGTAGCTGTCTGTAAAGTGAACCATGAATGTCACATCTTTGGATGCAAAGGGAAATTCAAGCAGCCTTTCAAACAGCAGAAGAGGTGAGTTAAAACAGATTGGATTGTGATCTCTCGTGACTACAAAAATAACAAAGGGCTGATGACTTTTTGCTCAACAGTAATCCACCTTTGTGGATTATGTCCCAAAGTGTAGATGCAATGTGTTTTTTTCTTTTAAGAATGTACAAGGACGGGGGTTACAATGCCAGTTTCAACTCTACTTGATTGTGCTAGTGATATTGCATGCTCTCATATGTACTAGCTAGTGTTTGTGTATTAGTGCGCTATAAGGTCACAGTCAAAGAACTATTCCTCTAGCTACCCCTGTTCTCACTGTTCAATTACCAATGTCAACACTACTGGTAACCTCCATTGCAATGTCTACAATATCCAGTTATCAGCTTTTCACAAACTTTTATCTTTTTGGACTCCCTTCTTATTTCGAATCTTCGCACATTTGTGGTGTGTTATTGTTTCTTTGCACATGTAGTAACGAATAAACTCACTTTTTGTTAATTATTTTAACCCATGAGTTCATTTGTGTCTGGGATAAAATAATCCACAAGAGATAGGATTGTTTCTAAATTATTCTTGATGCAATCAACTGAGGAGCTGAATGAATAAAGGAGGGGAGACAAGTCATCTCTTCTCACTCAGGAGCTTAATAGTTTGAGGCATCCCGTCTGGAACCAGCACAAATTGAGCACTTCACCTGAGGTCCATTGATGACACAATGTTCTATTAGTTCCTAAGCAATACATTTCCAAAGCACTTACTGAAGAGGGTTAAAGACTTGATATGGCTATGCATGATCATAAAGCACTCATACACCCATTGCAACCACATTCAATTCTTCTCATTCTCTGTTTACAGGACAAGATCACCAACAAAGGAGGGAGCACTCTCAGAACCGAGGGGGTGCCAGATATATACATCCTTATTGCTCCCCAGGAGCAGGAAGCACAGCCTTAGGGGTTGAACTGTGACAGTCTTTGCCCTAATGCAGAAACAGGAATGTCACCAAGTAGCTTGCACTCTGCTGTTCCCAGATATGCTGAGAGTCAGATATTCGTTTGCATAAGGAACCATAAAACAGGGGATCAGAAGTAGGCTATTTGTCCCATTGAGTCTGCTCTGCCATCCAAAAAGATTTTGGCTGATTTAATAATTCTCAACTCTACATTCCTGCCTTTTAACCATAAAGTTTTTAGGTGTGATACCCCATTCATGAAGCCATGCTGACTCTGCTTGATTACATAATGTATTTGTAAATGATATGTTGTTACATACCTTATTACAGACACTAACAGTTAACTGACAATAGAAGTTAAGCTAAATGGCCTATTACGAGCCAGCTGAAATAGAAATGCATTGCTTATATTTTTTATTAAGATGCAAAGGATTTCATTCTCTAGACAGGATGGGAAGATGGTGTTTGGATTTATTCCAGCCACAGCAGTGGAGGTAGAGTCACTGGGGATGCTCAGAGATTGCAGTGGTGCGGTTAAGCAATGTAACATTCTCAGGGACTGGGGATAATGAGAGAATAAGGTGATTAACCACATCAGAATGCTGGAGCACTGGGGAGCATGCTCCAGGATCAATGTGCCCTAACTTGCCTCTTCTTTGCCTGGTTCATAATCACACTTCCTTCCACGAGCCCATGGCCATAGAACCGTAGTGTTGTGCAGCTATAGTTCTGTTCAATTAGCAGAAAGGTTTGGTTTGTCCATGCACTTTGATGTTTCTAAGTGATTAGAGAACCAACACAAAGGAGGAAAGGTGACCTTCATTGTAAACAACAGAACAAAATGAAACAACTTTCAATCGATGATCTATTTATCAAAGAGGAAGTGATGGGCTCCCAGCCAGCCGGTTTCTAAAAACCATCACATAAAAGCAAACATGTACTGACAGATCAATTAGTTGGAATTGGTTAGCAACAAAGTTTTCACAGGCTATATCTCATCAAGACCACTGCTCCAGCTTCTTCCTGTGACCAACAAATGTTACGGTCAGTGCACCTTCCCCACTGAAGGAGATCTTTCATTTCTGCATCTCTTATTTTCCCAAGATATTGAGGTTAAGATCATAAAAAGGCCATAAGAAACAGAAACAGGAACAGGAGTAGGCCATTTGGTCTCTCAATCCTATTCTGCCCTTCAATAGGATCATGGCTGATCCGACACTCCTTAGGTCCCATTCCTGCCCTTGCTCCATAGCCCTTGATTCCCCAACTGATCAAGAATCTATCTCAGCCTTAAATATACACAAGGTCTCTGCCTACACAGCTCTCTGTGGCAAGGTATTCTAAAGACTCTCAATCCTCAGAGGAAATTCCTCCTCATCTCAGTCTAAAATTGGTTGTGGAGAATACAGCACATGACAATGATATGGAACACTTCTTTCTAGTGTGTATTGCAGCGCACCACTTGAGTGGTCCATGTGTCAGAATTTAATTTCCAGTAGTCCCATTAAGGCCACGTGCCCTCCATTCTGCACACCTCCTGCAGGACTGGACAGTTCCATCCATAGAGCTTACAACTAATCTGCGCTAGGGTTTATGTTCACATCAACTTCCTTTAACTCTACTCCATTCAAATCTATCATATGAAAATTAGTTTCCTGGCTAGGAAGATTCGATTGGATTTTCTGAGCAGTGGCAAACTCATGCAGATTGCCATTCCAGCATTTTCCTTCTACAAACAGAAGGGAACTCCATATTTCTGACGGGAGATTCTGATCAGGGCTCCTTCAGAAATGTGGTGTGGTACTTCCATCCTGACAGTTCTCTCATAATACAGAACTGTCAGAGGAAGACAAACCACACCCTTAGTTCACAGCAGTTAGCTGCTGTACTCTGGAATGTAAAGATCCAGCTGCTATCAAATGATAAGTATATGAGGTAAGTGTGACGTTAGGGTGGTAGAAGATAGGGTGTCAGATGGGTAGGGTGCCAGCTGAGGAGAGTGTAGTGTGCTGGGTATATGGTACCAACTGAATAGGGGTAGGGTACCAGGTATGTAGTCTACCAACTGGTTAGGAATTTGGATGTCAGTCGGACAAGGTGCCAAGACAGAAGGAGGTTGGGTGCTAAGCATGTAGGGTTCCAGGATGCATGGTGGCAAGGGGAGAAGGTAAGTGATGCAATGTTTAGAGAAGGCTAGAGTGGTGGGAGAAATTGTGCCTGGCACAGAGCAGTGAGGGTGTGGTGTTGTACTTGGGGGTTCTAGTCTGGTCCAACAGGTGAGGGAGGTTTGGATGGGGGTTGAGGGTGCACTGTTGGATCGGGTCCACCGATGGGGGTAGTGGGATGTTTATGTTGCATCATGTCTGCCAACAGGGTTGTGGGTCAGGTCATGTCTGGTTGGGTTAGTGAGGGCTGAGTTGGGTGTGGATCCAGAGGGTTTTGGTCCTGGGGTGGGACTGGTGGGGGAAATGTTAGGTCGGGATATAGAGGCCTTAACTGGTCTGGAAGAGGTGTAGACGTGGGTGTGAGAGATCAGTACTGAGTTCATTGAATTGTTACTCAGCAGTTAGACTCGGTATCTAATTATTTAAGTTTTCACGAGTAGGTATTTCATTTTACTTCTTTGGAACCCTCCAATTTAAATGGGAATTTCAAGTTCAATTTTTTTATTTCTTTACTTTTCTATTCTTTTCCCCTAAGAATTTGTACTTAAGAATCTGTACCTAAGTACCTTTGCACATAAGATGGCACCTTAAATAGCGACTTGTAAACTTTTCACTGTACGCATGTGAGCACATGTGACAATAAAGTTAATTCAATTGAAATCCTGGGCAATTCTTTCAGAGTGTGCTATGATGGGGACTCTGCAAGATCCCTGTGTGAAGCTGTGGTTTATTCAGGAATAACAATTGTCTGCTTAGAGGGAAATCTGGGTTATTATTTCCTTCAGAAAACATTGCTAACATCACCAAAATTATTACCTATAACATTTCACATTATTCACTTAACTGGCATTAAGACTCTTTTATGAAGCCTAATCTATATGTTAGACATACCATTCTAAGCCCTTTATTTGCATTTTTCAACATAACCTACAGGAATTACAGACCTCACAATTTTGATTCTCAATTAATTTAACTTATTCATACATATGCGTAATCACTTGCAAGTGCAGAATTAACTGAAGCTATAATGCCTCACGGACATCAACACTTCTTTCATGACACTGGTATGACTTCAAGAAGTTTATGATAACGTCTTTCCCTTTTTACAAGTATTAAATATCTATTCTAAGTTGGCACATACAACACTAAAGGAGCGATGCATTATTGGAGGCGCTATTCTTTAGATGAGGTGTCAGAACAATGTTTAGTGAATGTTGAAAATCCCACAGAACTGGCAAAAGATGAACAATATGTTCTTCTAATGTCCTGCCAATATTCTCTTTATAACCAATAGCACTAAAAATAGAGTAAATCAACATTTAACTTATTTCTACCGTGGAAATTTGCTTTGTACAAAATAGCTGTCACAGTTGCCTACAAAACAGCGGTGACCTCACCTCAAACTATTTTCTGGCATACAAAGCATTTCAGGGGTATTTTTGAGATACTTTGATATGATGCTCTACAAATGTAATTTGTTTCTTTCTCAATTCACATTCTGCCTGTGGCTTCAATTCTTTTTATCAAAGTTAATTATTATCATTCATACTCTTGGTATTTATTAATCAGCAGGGTCCTTTTCATGCAGATTTAAAATGTTCAGTTGTAGTGTTCTATTGAATGTGTAATAGGATCAACTGGATGACTCCAAAAATATTGGGCTTGGCAGTGACTCCTGGAGATAAAAATCAATAAGCTGGAGTCGTTTTTTTGTTATTGTTCTTGTGTCTTCAGTTTTGGTCTCTGACTCTAAGATTGATGGAAATCCAAAGTTAAAGAACTTTGACAAAATTAAGGAATTAGAATATACACATTTGTAAAACTGACTAGAGCTGTCTTGAAGGTCGTATAGCAATAAGGGTTAAATGTTGCCTCAATTACCCTGTTTTATTTCTGATCTTCATACTTCAACATTTTTTTCAAGGTTAACTCTATATAATATTGAGAATTCAGGTCAGGTAGCTTTGAAGAACTGGTTCCAGAAATATAGCATTTCACTCAAATCAGCACCAAAAACATAAAAGGAAAATGCTGCAGATGCCTATCATCCAGAACAAACTCAGAAAATACTGGAGAAACTCTGCAGGTCAGGCACCATCTGTGGAAACAGAAACTATGTTTCGAGTCCAAAATGTCTCTTCTTTGAAGCTGAGAAACAATTTTGAAAAGTGTCAATTAATTTAAAACCATTGTGTTCACAGATGTCCATTAATGTCCATGTTATCATGAATCATGTGCAAAATTCAGCTAATGCCACAAATCAAATTTACTTTTAGGAGTCAGCTCAAACTTGCTTAGGTCAGATGGCTTTTGACATTAATGGGATTCTGACAAGGTCATCAAACTTCTCGCCAAGCCCCACACCCACCCTGTGCAGTCAGGGCCCCTGGCCCACCTCCTTTGCCTGCCTGATGCTCAGGGCTGTGGCTTGTCATAGGAAGATGTCGCTCATTATCACCCATCAACAGGAAATTGGAAAATCATGGACAGATTGCCAGCCGCTCCCTCCCTTGTGCTCAGGTGGCCTCCCAATTGTGCTGCAAAATACTGGAACCTCCTGTGTCCCTGCAGCCTGGAAGAAGACCCATCTGATCTCACAAAAAGAACAGTTAACATTCTCCATGCAAACTGCACATGCCCAAAGATACCTGTGCTTTAATGGCTGAGTTCTCCTCTGTGCTGTTCTCTCTTTCATGTGACAACCGAACTTGTGGGAAGGCCATGACCAGCTCCTCACACTGTGTAGTTGTTTCCACACAGCTGTTCTGTTGCAGACACAATATGGAGACTGCATGCTCTCACCAAAATCAGAACATGCTGCTTAATGGGTTCTTTCACAACAATAACTGTAGTAATTGACAGTACAGGCAGCTTCCCAGACCCACCGGCCAGAGCTTGCTGGCAGGGAGGACTGTTGTCTGATGGATCCTCATCACAGTCACCTAACATCAGGGGAGACTGGCTATCAGCATCCTCCTTTTAGGTTAGTTTGTGGTAAAGGAAAACAACCTGCAAGTCTAAGGAGAAGAGGTTCTTGTCTTGAACACGTAGTTTATTTCATGATAGCAATCAGGAACAAGATACATTAGTGCAATAGACATTGTTACTAAAACTATTAGGACAGCAAGATGGCAGGTCTATCTCCTTTACGATCTGTATGACATAATCACATTGCACTCCTCAGAACAAACCCTTTCAGAGACTAATATCTTATACAACAGGAGCAGCAATGAGAAACCTCTAAACTGACCAGCACCAGTATTTATATCATGCCGGCTTCTGTATTCATCTTCAGTCATGGGTGAAGGCAAAATGGGTTTGAATATAATGGCCCCTTAATCAAACAATCTGTGGTTCAGGCACATGCTAGATGCCTGTCAAGATCTCTTCCCCCAGACACCCAGTTTCTCATTAATTCCAATCAGAACAATAATGTTGAAATGACATTGGACTGGTACTACTTATTATTTATGTCTCGTGCACCTCAAGCACCAACCCTTTCCCACAGCAGATTCTTTATAAAGAGATACTGGAATCATTTGTGAATGACAGCTTTATATGCTGAGAAAAGAGAAGACAAGGTTAATAAATAAGAAATACTGCAATGCTGCATCAATGAGGTAATGGTCAAATACTTAATAAAAAGGGCACTTGACGAATTTATGATTCTCTGGTGCTATAGGCAAATGTAAAATGTGTGAGACGAGATAAACAGGTTACGTCCTCTTCCCAGGCAAAAGTTGAGCCTGATGAATGCTGCATTCCTTTTCTGAAATATAAAACTCAACTGGCCAGCAGGGTGTTCACCTCTTGGCCAACAAGTCATCAAGTACTTTTATAATCAACTGCTTTAGATGGAAATTAATCTTATTTACTTCAGAATGATTTATTTGGCCCCCAAAGAGTCATTGAGATAACCTGTTGTAATTTGCATGTGTTAAGCATGAAGCTGTACAAAATTCTAGGCGGTTTAATTACCAGTATAATACAGTAACCCATCCTTCAATCTACCTTGGGATTGTCAGCATTGGCCCAGTGATATTTAGTAATTAGAGGTAAAAGCTTCACATGATACTGGCACTTTGACAGACACCATTTACTCAATGAGGCAAGAAGAGTATGGCCTGAATAGAAACAGGACAGTCTGCTGGATTTAACAGACTGTCTGAACATCTATTATGGAGATTATTTTTCAATGTTGAAAAGATATAATAAACCAAAATTAACATTTAATGATTTTAATACATTAAAAGTATTTTTCAACCATTCTGCATGGACACTTGACATTTCCAAAAATTGAAGTACATATAAAGGAAGATAGAGCTTGAGGTTGTAGACATGCTTGTCGAGCCAGTGGGTTTGGTTGCAAACGTTTCGTCACCCTGCTGGGTAACATCGTCAGTGCGGTGAAGCCGGAATTTTGAAGATAAAGCTTATCTTCAGAAATATAAACAAAATCTAAAAACTGGAGTCTGAAATTTATTGAATTTTTACACCAATAATGGCTTAGTTGTTCCACTAGGCAAAACAATCGTGTCATGATAGATGGGCTGTTGTAAATGTGGTGCAGAAGCAGTAAATCCAATTTTGCAACATTTTTATTCTAATGTCTCAAGAAGGAAGCATACTGAAATCAGAATTTTCATTTTGAATTATCCCAATGATTTCAACAAGAGATATTTAGGAATTCACGTTTTGTAACACAATAAGATCAAATAAAAAACAGTTCCTGTAAAAACACAAATGACAATACCAAATATTTAGTTAAAAGTTAACAGGGAGTGGGATGGAGTCAGTGACTAGGGAATGGAGTTTGTGGCAGAGCTCAATGACAGTGATTTTGGTTTTTCCATTTGGGAAGTTATTTCTGCTTATTCAGTCTGTCTATCAGACAAGTGCACTGATGACTTAGAGATAGTAGATGGGGCAAACTGAGAGGAAATTATTTCCCAGCTCCCCTCCCGCTTCCCAATCCTGGTGAAGGGTGTAAACCCGAAACGCTGACTTTCTTGCTCCTCTGATGCTGCCTGACCTGCTGTATTCCTCCAGCTCCACAGTGTATTGACTCTGACTCCAGCATCTGCAATTCTTGCTAACTCCATGTGACTGAAAACCCCACGGCAAAGCCTCTTCCAAAGATGCCCACCTCGAAGAAGTTGTCCTTCTCTATCCGAAAAGACCTCAGTGGATTTCTCTCCCACTGGTGATCTCCTCTGCCCTGCCACATATCACCATCCCATCTACCTTCCCCCAGCACCACCCAACCCCCCTCTAATTATTTCCCAGCTCCCTTCCCCCCTCCCCAGTCCTCTGATGCTGTCTGACTTGCTGTGTTCCTCCAGCTCAACACTGTACTGAATCTGGTGACTGGCACAGTGTTTCAGATGTTGCCAAATGGCAGAAAGGAGAAAAGAAATAGGAGAAGATCATCTTTGAGGAGCTCCCAGAGAAAAGAGAGAATGGGAAGAGACGCCATTTCATGTGACTCTCAGCTGGAATTAGACAGTTACGGTTAGAATCAAAAGGAAAGCAGTCTCCTCCAGCTGAACGACAGTGGAAAGATGATAAAGGAGGTTGGTGTGGTCTACAATGTCAAAAAGAAGCCAAAAGCTCGAGGCAGGTCAAGAAGGATGATGAGGAATGGATTTGATGGAAGTTACATACGAATGGAAACATATTTCACAGATTTTACCCCTCTTTTTAAAAAAAGAGTGGTGTAAGTATGATAAGTAGGAATGAACTTGCTGCCCTTATCACCATTTTCCCATCAATCTGTTCATTAATCACGGTCTGGTGAGTTTGAGAGTTTCTTGACAAATCATAGGCTTTGATAACACTACCCTGGTCTGTCAGAAGCTACTGACCAGAGTGGGCAGCTTCATCGAGACTTAATGCTTGGAGGTGTACAGTAGCAAGAAGGTAAGATTTTTAAAAATACTCTTCTTATGGGGTAAGAATTGTAGGAAGGGGACACCAGGCATATCTGAAGCAAAGTCAGGGGAGGGTGGTGGCTTTAAATGACCACCCTTTTATACTGTATCCATGCCTCTAATTGTGTCCAGATTGGGACAAATCAAGACCAAACCCCTAAATAGTGAGACAGGCTGTCTTGTTTCCCAAATGGGAAACTAGCTACCTTTCTTGTCCACCAGAGGGGCAGGAGATCAAGTGGGCAGAGAACTGAGGCCCTTGAAGGGCATTAAATGACCACTAAAATGCAACAAATGATCCTGTATCAAGAAAGTCAGCCATAGGCCGTCACACAAAGAAGTTAGAGAGGTAAGAAGCAGGAGATGAGTTTCTCTCCCGGGTCCCCTTACCCTCTTATTTCCCCATCTCACCATCTCTAAAGAGGAGAAAACAGAGTCTAATTGAATGAATTTCTTGAAAATGTATCGTGATAAAAGCTTGAAAATAGGTGACTGATGTTTTAATACTGAAGTGCCTACAGAATTCTAAATTTTATAATAATATTACTGAGACCAATATTGTTTTTTCAATAACAGATTAACCATATTAGGAAATATTGCTTGGGGTTCTAACATGTGGACTGTTCTGTTCCTACAAAGGTCAGATGTGAAATTGAAGAACAATTTAATAGTGTTGAGGAATACATTTTGTTTAAAAAGTTAGTGAAGAGAAAGCATTAGCACACTACTATATGGCAGCAACTGGTTTAGTTTGCAAACTGAAATATCTGTGGCATGAAAGGCAACTTAAACTTGTTAATTTATATAGCACAGACACTGACTGTTCTTTTTGCATCACTGACACCGCATTAAAATAACAAATATCTCTTTCGGTGACAGCTCTACTTTCCAGGAAAGCAATTTCAAAACGACAATGAGATACAATTGCTTAAGAATCTGTATCAGTCCATCTTTATACCCCTTTCTTTGTATGGATGGTGTTAAATAGTGCCAGGCATTTGACGACTGAGGCTATATTGAAATTACCACTGAGAGTCTCCTTGTCCTATGCACAGCACACGAACTGAAATAGTGATTAGGACCAACTGATCATAGGACATTGCTAGCAAAATGGAGCAGTGTACTTGTCAGTTGGTGTCTTTTTTATGTTTTGAAAGTAAGATACATACTTGGTGGTTCTATTATCCCTTAATTACTGCAGCAAAATGAGAGTCAAATGCAAAGAGGCAGAGTTAAGTAAGTCAGCTCGTGTTTGTCACTGTCAATGTGACCAATTTAAATAAAAGCAAATTAATGAAACCTAATATCACCCCTCTACCGCAAGTAAGAGTTGCCTCAACTGCATTTCAAACGTTTTCACAACAGCTGAGGAATTAATAAGTTGAAAAGACTGCACACAACATATCTAGATCAACCTTGTATACAGTGAAAATGAACAAACATTTTAGTGTTTTCTTTAGCTTGTGATTTTCTGTCTCTCAGTTTGAACATACATCATTGGTATGTCTTAGCCTTGATGGTTGCTGGAAAGCAGGAAGCCTGAGGAATCCCAAGGAGGCTAAAACGGCTGTAATTGAGCTATAACAAGCATGGAGCTGGATGAACACAGCAGGTCAAGCAGCATCATAGGAGCAGGAAAACTTGACGTTTCGGGCCTAAACCCGGTTT
>JAHRHZ010000088.1:14307674-14401699 GCA_024137785.1 Ginglymostoma cirratum | reverse complement strand
CGGGTTTAGGCCCGAAACGTCAAGTTTTCCTGCTCCTATGATGCTGCTTGACCTGCTGTGTTCATCCAGCCCCATGCTTGTTATCTCGGATTCTCCAGCATCTGTAGTACCTTTTATCTCTGATGTAATTGAGCTATTTAAGGTTGCTGTACAAATATGGACTTTTGGCATCATTCAAACTATTTCAATTTCAAAAGGACTTGGACATTGCTTGTTAAATAAAAGGCAATCAACCCATAAGCCCTGATTCAATGGGATGGATTTTTGCAGAGTCAGGAAGACTCCAAGCCCATTTAAAAATGGTGGACAGTATCTGGATGCAAAGGTCCTGCCCTTATTTCCAATAGATCCAATTTTTGATGTTCAGGCAAAGGGGGAAGGGCAAATTGGAGCAGGCAGGAAACCTGAATTCAGCAAGGTCATTTGAAATCAGTGCTGAGATCAAACAGACTCCATTTTAGCCGGTCTAAAGGTCTTAACTCACAGTGCGAGGGTCATGAATTGACAGGAGTAGATGTGAACACTTTCAAGCATGGTTAAGGTCTGTATAACCGTTGTGATCTGAAGGTTTTTAATTGCCCTGCTTTGAAACTTTAAAACAAGGCTGCAGCAGATGGTGAGAGTTTAAAAGATCCTTGGTTGGACTGCTTAAATGGACAGGCATGGGTTAGCTAAAAAAAAAATGGCTTCCAGTTATGTAGTTTTAATGGAAATCTTGATTGAGTTTCAAAAGCTACAATTATCTCAGTGAGGGTTTCTGAGTGCAAAGTTTAAAGACTGCACAGTATAAAAAGGCGATGAGAGGATTAGTTGTCTTTGATGTGGCTACTAAATAGGCATTTGGTTTTACAGGAGAATTTACAGGAGAATAACCATTTAAGAGATTTAAAAGTTTTGAGTCAAAATTTATGAATGGGACTTTTTCAGTGTCAAGTACGCAGATGTGAGAACTGTATTAGATTGTTAGAAATTGAGCTCTTCTCATCCTCATGTGGCTTCTGACATCTGTCCATTGGGATTCCAGATGAGTGGCTATTCAGGTGAAATTATGGATATTTGTGGGGACTGTGAGATGAGGAGGCATGGGGGGGTGAGTGAAAGATATGTAGGATGCCATCAAGGACTAAGATCTTGTAAAACCACTGGCACAAAGTCAGACAGAACCAAGACAGGCCTTGTAACCAGTCTGCCTTGTCATTTGCCTGCACCATGAGCCGCTTACCCTCTGCTCTAGGGCCAATAAATCTGATTCTAATCACTCATCTAAATGAAAATAATGTGTTTTCTAGTACTTTTTACTTAAGTGCATCCAGCAAGGCCGTAGGTTATTTTTAAATCACAGAATTTTTTTGTTTACATTCTTAACTATTGTCTAGACAGCACTTCTGACTTTTGACCATAAAGGGAACGTGCAATTCCTATAAACCAGATACATTATTTGGCAGCTTAGTAGTGAATCTGAATTGATATGGCAATTAGATAGTCAGCTAGCATATGTCCATTTAATATGATAGTGTAGAAATGGTTACACCTCAATAGTCAAATGGTTCCTGTGCATCCTGACTCCCAGACAATCTTACACAGGAATTAATAAACTCAAGTATGAGGAAAGTTACAGTGGCCACAGTCATTTCATCCACATATAGAAATACTTTTCTTGGGACTGACTCAATCTCTTATCGGTTATCAGGCTCATAACATACATGTAGCAAATAATAAAGTACAATATTTAACAATTACCCTTGACAGTGAAGAGTCAATATTGTGTTCAAAATACATTAATATGCAATCTCCTGGAGGGATTTGTTCATCATTTAACATAGCAGTGATATCCAATTGAAAAACTCATTTAAAATACCAATAAATAACAGGAGAAATTGAACAAAATAGCAAACAAATGCATAGAGACTGTAAAAAAACTCTTAACGAATAGCTATGAAGAGTAATCTTCATTAAGTATTTCTGACGACTTGAGGCAAATAGCCCTGAGTGCCACTGGGCAAAAATAGACTCAAGAAAATGATAGGGGGCCATATTTGGCCAAGGATTATTTCAATACTTTCAACTGTTGTACGGTGAATAACAATTCCATCCTCAATGAAGCATAAGTAAGCTGATATTTCAGCAAATAAATCTTCAATGAGACCAAGGTTAATACAGACAAATTAACCTTGACCATGACCAAATGTGCAGGCACATCTATGGCAAGTCATTTTCGATCAGAGGAGGCAATAAAGCACATTCTAAAAGCAAATGAACAAACATCACTCCACTAAAAGTTACACGCAAGGTACTTTTATTCTCTCTCCGTAAAAACTTTAGTCCAATGTGATGAAAATATAGAAAAAGCCTTGGGCGATATAAAACAAAAATCTGAATCATTTAGAAGCCGAAGAAAACTTGCAAAACACAAGTTAGGGTCAGAAATCATAGCAGGAACTGTCGTCTAGATGGAATCATAACTGCAGCCCAATCTTACCTGATTGATGACATGCCCTGTAGGATTAACTACCATCAAAAAACTAAGAAAATTTTACCTAATTTAATGTTTTTCAGGATGCAACTTCATTACTTACTATATTGACTATATGCTGTGCTTCAGTGCTCAAGAGATTCATAATTAGTCATTTTTCAATACTTGATCAATTAGAAATTCATTGGGCTTCTAAGTATGTCTACTTAGCAAATAAGGACTTTAGAACTGAAGTCATATTGTAAAATTAAATTTCAGCGGGAATTTTTGAACAGATGTTCCCCAGTTTCATGCAATGCACATAAGCTTCCAGCTCTGAGGTCCAGGTATGCATGATAAGCTAAGAACATTTGTAATTTGCTACTCACAGAGGTAGTATTGTCAAAGCAAGATACTACATTAATTTGAAAAGTATATGCAACCATCAGTGTCGACTAAGAGTGCACATGGCAGGAAGAAAATCTGTAGAGATTACATGATATTGAAGGAATAAAGTAGGAGATAGGAAAGGTACAAAAAACAAAGAAATGTTGAAGACTGCATTTATATTTTTTTCCACATCCATATCCTTTCTGGCTCTGATTCCAATTTTTCTGCCTACGACATGCACATAACTCATTAACTTAAAAGAAACAAAATACAGCACCCAACTTTATAAAACATATAAATCAATATTATATTGGTTTCAAAAAAAATGTCAAAGGAGTACAGCTAACCCCATTCAGCATTTTATAAACTGGTTATGAAACTCCTCTAGAATTACAATCTATACAATGTTAACATAAAGCAATGTAAGGCTGTAATGTAATAATGTAAGGCAATGTAATACTGGAACAAAAAGGAAAGTACTTTGTAACTGCAGTAATCTCAACATTTAATGAATCCCAGGAGACAGAGTTAGAAAAATAAAGCACTAAATGTAAAGGTAGGCAAAAAAACGACAAGATTTTAAAAAAAGGAGAAAGCAAAAGAGATGATATGTAAAAAAAAATAGAAACTTTGTAAATTAAGCACTCAGATGGGATTCAATCTTCATACAAATAGACAGATGATGTACTGAACCTTGATTAAGCAGGAGCTGTTTTTGTCGGAAATAATTGGAAACCGATTGGCACTTCAGGCTTATGGAGTAAGCCCAGTTGTGTGATTAAGTATAATGCAGTCAAGTGAGTGTATTTTACAGCCAAATTGCTTTCCTCAGTTTTTACATTTTTGATATATCAAATACAACTCAGGAACCATGAGATAACATAATAAACTAAGGTCTGTAATTTAACAGTGTTGTCTCCCAAAATGCCACAATCAATTATGACATTACTCAGATTGTACAGCCAGTTCAAGTGCAGAGTCTGATGCAGACAAGGGGTGAGTCTGCCAAGAAAAGTTTATAGGCACATAACTACTTTCTCACCATCCTACGACATGGATCAGAGTAGTGCATCTATCACTGCCACTATATCCTGCAATTTCACCATTTTTAATTGTGGTAGGATAGGGTGCATAACATTTATATTGTCAAGGACTGTAGTGCAACTAATATTGAGGTAACCATCAAATGGATCCACTGTATTGATGTTAACGCTTCAATCACATGCCTGAATTAGAATTCCCAACTTCAAGAAGGGCTTGAAGTCCAATTATTTGCAACAAAGGTAGGCAAATGAAATGTTTGTAAAATACACAACAAAAGGTACCATGAAATCTTGCTATATTAACCATAACTTCCAGAGAAGACAGCCACTGGAAGCTTGCTGAGTTGATCTGAAGAAATGAGGCTGGGAGATTGCAATATTTGGAAAACAAAGACAAATATTGAAATGACTGTTGTGAAATAGAAGACTTTCAAGAGCAACAAACTAGCCTTTATTTGATATAACTTTTCAACAATATGTTGAAAAATTTTGTAAACTCATTAAAGTGTGTCCTTGAGATGACTACAATAATTTGAAGGAAAACTGAAGGGCGTTACAGCCCCTGGATGCCCTAAACTGATTACCGTCTAGAAAAAATCCATAGAATCCCTACAGTGTGGAAACAGGCCCTTCGGCCCAACAAAAACACACTGACCCTCAGAGCATCCCACCCAGACCCATTCCCCTATAACCCACCTAATCTATACATCCCTGAACACTATGGGCAATTTAGCATGGCCAATCAACCTAGCCTGCACATCTTAGGAGCACGTGGAGGAAACCCATGCAGACACAGGGAGAATGTGTAAACTCCTTACAGGCAGCTGACTGAGGGTGGAATTGAACCTGGGTCCCTGCTGTGAGGCAGCAGTGCTAACCAGTGAGCCACTGTGCCACCCTAAAGGTCAACGATGGACACTTAGGCTCCGAAACCATCTCGTAGACATTCCATGAGTTTCTTTGCTTGGGATCCGCTACCAACCTAATTTTACCAGTCTACCTGCACTTTTAAGTCCCCCAAGATTATTGAAATATTGAAAGAGGTCTTTTCTACCTCTTGATTTATTTTCTGCCCCACATCCTCACTCCTACTAGGAGGCCTGTTGACAACTCCCATCAGGGTAATTTTTCCTTTGCAGTTCATCAACTCTATCCATACAGGTTCTATGCCTTCTAACCCTATATCATTTTCGTGCTATCGATTTAATTTCATTTCTTAATATCTAGGCAACGCTGCCCATCTGCCTGAGCTTTCAATAGGACACATGCCCTTGGGTATTTAGTTCACAGCTCTGATCCCCTCACAACCACGTCTCTGCAATATCCACAATATCATACCTGCAAATTTCAAAATGCACTACAAGCTCATTTACCTTGTTTCATATGCAACGTGCATTTAAGTACAAAATGACATTACAGAATGAGTTTAAAAGTTACAAAAAAAAAGTAATGCCACACACCAGATTGGTCTGGGCCGAGTCCAAAACTATAGAAGTTAAAAATAATATCAGTCTCCAAATTGCTCACGAAGAGTGGGTGTTTGAACATTGTCGCTGTTGCAATGCATGTTACTGTTCGTGTTGAGTAGTCAGTTGAGATTCCTGGCTTTGTAGGTGGATTCAAACTTTTTTGTCCTGATTCCTTTTAAAATAACCCCGCAGAAGTAGGTATCCTGTCACTAAGTCACCCTTTATTTACACATAGAGAGTCCTGGACACTGATCCAGCTTCTTCACAGCCAACTCTCAGAGTAAACAAGATGTCTGACACGTCTATTATCTGCAGGCCAAGGCTCCCTGATTGGACCAGATTAACGGTCTCAGTCAAGAAACTCTTATTCTGAGGTACACCTGACTGACTTCATTAGAATCACTACACCTTTCATTAGTGGCAGACTGGCAGCACTCAGAGTGAGACAGAGCCTTTTCCATTTAGGGTAGGGCTGCTAAGTGGCTGTTTTCAGCACAGTGACTCTCTCAGCACAACCAACCACACATTGTACATCAGGCCTCAAATGCCTGATCTTGTCTAATGTTGGGAAGCTGAACAGATCCAAATCTGGTTAGTACTTGGATGAGCAGCTCCTAGGGATACAGATGACGGAGTTTTTTTCTGCCAAGAGAACGTGCTCACATCACCGTTCTCCACAGTTGCATTCCTCCACACAACGAGTCCGCAGGGTATTTTAGGCCAGAAGGCCCAGGTTCAAGTTCCGTATGTATTGGAAATGTCTCAGATGTTTGAACAGCTTGATTTAGAATACTGACGCACAGATTAGTGTTGCATTCAGTTTTTAGCACCTTTTTCGATCTTCCCGGAAAGCCAAAGCACAAAAAAAATCTGCAGGACGTGGCTAGCTGATAAAGGGTCTGGGGTGATCGTCTGCCTCCTCATTATTTCTTCCTATGACATTTCTCTCTGTCAGGGAAACTTTACTCCATTCGTGCGACATTCCATGGGTCCCA
Organism: Ginglymostoma cirratum; assembly: GCA_024137785.1. NCBI lineage: Eukaryota > Metazoa > Chordata > Chondrichthyes > Orectolobiformes > Ginglymostomatidae > Ginglymostoma > Ginglymostoma cirratum. The sequence continues at coordinate 14,395,350 of JAHRHZ010000088.1, read as the reverse complement.
CACAGCACTTTACTGGACAGCGATTGAATTCACATCTACAGTCATTCTTGTTGGCTAAAAGTTGGAGTTAAAAGTTAACAACGTCCATGATACTTTTGGGTTCTAATCAATCATCATGGCAATGTCAAGATCAAGGGTCACCAGCTCAAACAGGCCAGTATGTATTTTTCCAGAAAATCACAATCATCTCAAGGAAATTCATGAAATCTCTTAAAAGTCCTTGTCAAACATTCTTAAAGTTAATTTTAGATTCTATAGGCATTAATTTTCCTTACTGTTCCATGCATAGATCATCAATGTGCATTCTTACATTCATTATAATTTATGCAGCATCATGTTTTGTTTCATTCTACTAATTTTTAAAAAAAATTCTTACCAAAGTTTCTTATAGTTTCCCTCCAAAAAACAAACTATTTGATGCGATACAATGTATAAGCAGCAGTCATTTGCCAGAAACTTAGCACGTGCCCATTCTTGTAGGCTTAGATTTATTTATTTGTCACGTGTACTAAGCGTTTGAACGCGTAAGCACAGCGAAAAGTGCCTAAAGTCAGCATTCACTGACACCCACTTGGTTACAAAAAAAACAGAATTAAAAGATTTTAACGGAGCCAAAAGGTAAGCAAGGAAGAAAAAAAAGAGAAAAGTCCAGATCTCAGAATTCCAAGACCCATCTCCACAATGGTGCAGGCACCACTCCAATTGGTAGGACACCCAGGAGGCTGCCACTGCTGCCATGCGAAACCTTCAACAATGAGAGTTGACAGATTAATTCAGTAAAGAGGGCAGAAAGGCCATGACAGAAAGTCAAATCATATCCGCAGTTTTCACTGAAACACCCATATTTTGGAAGATGTTGTTAGATAACCAATAGCAATGGCATACATAATAATACATTAGAAATTGCTTGCAGCCATTTAGAGATGATAGAGATACGATTTATATTGAAACAGCATGAATGGACTTTAACTTCAAAATCATGTCAGGTTGGAACAAATGCAAGGTCCAAGTGTTAACAACGTGAACCCTTCCCAGCACATTACCATTTTTCTTGAAGGTATGATTGTGGGTAGGTAATCAACCCAAGAGGCGGGTTGACACTTATGGTTCTACAAGCCTTTTTGAGGTTACTCCCATTTGTATGTCGACTGTGGACGGACAGGCTTCCCAAGCCTCAAGAAATCCAGCAGCCACCTAGGCCAGTACTGCAAAAATCAAAAGATGAATGTATTTTCAGTTACCTGCCCATTTTAGCACACGTGGCTGAGCAAAACAGCCACAACTGTACACTTCCCTAAACCTTCACGTTGCTCTCCAGTCTCTGACCTGATCTCCCCTGCAACTGATTCTGCCTGAAGCCTTTGATCATTACCCTCACCCGTAAATTTTTGTGATCCTGGAATTAAATGAACACCTTCCCTACGGCCTTTGGCAGGTCAAGCAATTAAAATCCAGCCCCACAGAGGAAGCTGGAATAAAATTCAGGGCAACCCGCAGCTGAATTTTGTAGAAGTGAAACTGATGTCCTTTCTGGAGAGAAGGCTGCTGTTCTCATCTGGGCTGACCTAAATGTGATTCTAATCCCACGCTAAATTGGTTATCTTTTAAATGATCCATGAAATAGCCTAACTAACCAAATCATTGGGCAACATAACAAAATGGACAATAAATGTTAGCCTTGTCAGCTCTTTACTGAAATAAATGTGACAATAGTTTGAAGAAAATGGGCTCTTAAAAAAGTGTTTGCAACGGAAATAATGATACGAGAAAGAAAAAGCTAGTATTTCATTGCATGTCTTAGGTCATAAAGGTGCTCATGTTTACTTTGATAAAATAACACATTAAATGTTTTTTAGTGAAGATGTTTAAGCCACATTTCACACCATGAAAAGAATGCTGCACAAAAGAGGAGAATAAAATGATTAATTTAAAATTTGAGTAAAATGTCATCATTTAAATGTATTAATCCCTCATAAACTGAATCATATGGACAGATGACCAAGAAGGTTTCAGATAACAACTAGTAAAACACAGAAGACTGATTTGCCAAGCTTGCAACGTTGTTCAGACTCATCCATGAGCCACACACATTGTAATCTTAAATCCAATGATATCAAGGTAGAGAAAATAATTGGTAAATAAGTATTATTTCTTGTGAGTCACAATGAATGGGCAAGGTTCTCCACCTTTTTTTTTGTAACCAGAACATTGAATCTACAGAAATTGCAATAAAATATACCTGGAATATTAATGAAAATCAAATAAGTGCTCTCTAATCACTCAAGCCTGTCCAGGGTATATGCAAATAAAATACTACAGATGCTGGAAATCTGAAGTAAAACACAAAGTTCTAGAGGTCTGGCAGCATCTGTGGCTCGAGAAAGAATTAACATTTTGATTCCAGTACTATTCTTCTTCAGTACTTGACGATAGCCAAATGTGTATACAGTATCTAAAAACAAAATCACATGGCTGAAGCATGCAAAGGAAAACCTTTCTCGTCAGCTAAGCACAAAAGAATATGTAAGATACTTCAAAGAATACGAAAGGAGCCACAAATTCAGTGAAAATTATTTTCAGGGATGAAAGATGGGGAAAGAGCATCATTAGACAGGATCTGGCAAACACAGATTGGGAGCAGCTACTGGCATGTAAGTCTACCTTTAGAAAGTGGGTATTTTTTAAAAGTAGTACAGTGAGAACTCATGCCAAGAATGTGCTCCCAGGAATGAAGGACAAGGGCAGCAAAGCCAGGGAACCCTGGATGTCAAGGAACATCATTAGTTTGATAAAGAAAAAGGGAGCATATGTCAGCAATAGCGCATTAAAACCAGGAGAGACTCTTCAGAAGTATAGAGACTGTAGGGAGTTGCTTAAAGAAGAAATTAGAAGGGCAAAGAGGGGTCACAAAATACCTTTGGTAAAAAGGATCAAGGGAAACCCCAAGGCTTTTTGCAAGTATATTAAGAGTAAGAGGAATATAAGGGAAAGAATGGGATCTATTAGAGACCAAAGAGGCAACCTATGTGTGGAGCCAGAGGATGTGGGTGACATCTTAAGTGAATACTTTTTATCTGTATTCACAGAGGAGACAGACATTGTAGCCATGGATTTCAGTTTGGATGGTGAGGTTCTAGAGCATGTTAAGATTAATAAGAAGGAGGTATTAGATGGTTTAGTGATCAGAGGCACATAAACCCCCAAGGCCTGATGAGATGTATTCCAAAAATGCTACGGGAGGCAAGTGAGGAGATTTTTGGGGCCCTGGTGGACATATTTGATACTCTGCTGGCCATAAGTGAAGTGCGAGATGATTGCAGCTTGGCTAATGTGGGTCCCTTGTTCAAGAAGGGCCACAGGGACAGGCCAAGTAATTACAGACCAGTTTGTCTGATGTCACTGGTAGAGAAATTATTGGAAAACATTTTGAGGGACAGTCAACATGGATTTGTTTAGGGGGAGACACTATCTGACAAATTTAATTCAGTTTTTTGAAATGGCAACTAAATATATTGACGAGGGTAATGCAGTTGATGCGGTTTACTTGGACTTTGACAAGGTCCCAGATGGAAGGCTGGTCCAAAAGGTAACAGCCCCATGGGATTCAAGGCAAGTTGGAAAACTGGATCTAAATTGGCTTAGAAATAGGAGGCAAATGGTGATGGTGGAGGGATATTTTTGTGATTGGGAAATTGTGACCAGTGGTATATCAACAGGATAAGTACTGGGACCCTAGCTAATTTTTTTTATGTGCATTAATGACTTAGATGTGAATGCAGAGGTATAAGTCAAAGTTTGCAGATGATATGAAAACTGGTGGTTGTTGATAGTGAGGAGGATGGTCTCAGGTTGCAGTCTGATACTAATCAGCAGGTAAGTCAGGCAGGAGCAAATGGCAGATGGAATTTAATGCAGGTAAGTGCAAAATGATGTACATTGGAGGTCTAATGAGGGAAGGATATACACAATGAATGTTACATCCCAGGGAGTACTGAAGAACAAAAGAACCTTAATGTACAAGTCCACAAATTCTAGAGCACCTACGCTCTGTTCACAACAAACGACAACATCTTCTAGTCACGAACCACTTCAACCCCACCTCCCACCCCACTGGACAACATGTCCATCCTGGGCCTCCTTCAGTGTCATAATTACACCACCCGGAAACTGGAGGAACAGCACCTCAGATTCCACCTTGGGAGCCTACAACCCAATGGTCTCAAAGTGGACTTTACTAGCTTCAATATCTCCCCACCCCCAGCCTCATCCCAAGACCAACCCTCCCTCTCATCTCGCCTCCTTGACCTCTCCGTCTTCTCTCCCACCTATCCGCTCCTCCCACCTGCACTCACCTATCGCCATCCCACCTACCTCCCCAGCCCAAACCCCTCTCTCTCTATTTATTTCAGAGCCCCTTCCCCTCCCCCATTTCTGAAGAAGGGTCCCAACCCAAAACCTCAGCTTTCCTGCTCCTCTGATGCTGCCTGGCCTGCTGTGTTCCTCCAGCACCACACTGTGTTATCTCTGACTCCAGTATTGGCAGTTCTTGCTATCTCACAGATTCTTGAAGATGTCAGCACAGGTAGAGAGGGTGGAGGAGAAGATGTTCTGGATGCTTGCCTTCAATCAGCTAGTGTGTAGAATACAGGAGCAATGAATTCTTGTTACAACTTTATAAAACATTGGCTAAACCACAGATGGAATACTATGCGCAGTTCTGGTCAGCACACTATTAGAAAAATATGATCACAATGGATAGTGTGCAGACGAGATTCACCAAGATGTTGCCTGGGATGAAAAAATTCAGTTATGACTGGACAGAGTGATTTTCTTGGAGCAGAGGATGCTGAGAGGGATCTGATTTAGGTATACAAAATTATGAGAGGCATAGACTGAATAGATCATGAGAATCTTTCCCCCATGGTAGATGCGTTAATGACCAGAGGGCATAACTTTAAAATGAGTAGTAAGTGGTTTAAAGAAGATCTGAGAAAGATTATTTTTCATCCAGAGGATGGTAGAAATAGGGAATGTGCTGCCTTGAGGATAGTGGAGGTAGGTACCCTCACAACATTAAAGAAGCTTTAAATATCATTTAGCCTCCAATGCCTTGGCATTCTATGAATTATGTGCAAGTAAATGAGATGAGTATAGTTTGGTGCTTGTTGATCAGAATAGACACGGTGGGCCGAAGGGCTTCTCTCCAGTATGACTATATGGCTCCATGGATGGAAAATCAACTTTAAGATGAAATGATTGAATTTTTTGATTTGATCCAGACAAGACAATCAGTTTAACATTAAAGAAGTTCACATTAGGAAAGGAGACAATGTGACCCACCATATTTGGGTCAAGCCTTACAGCAATCTCACTAGCCATCTTTCTTCCTACTTCACAGCATCTGTTTCAAATATTAATATTAATCTCAGTTTCCTGCAAATAAGTTTATTTTGTTCTTTCACTGACTATTTTATATTGATGATCCTTTGCCATTGTGTTCCAAATTTGCTTTCTCAAAGTCTCTTAAGAACCTCTTAGATCACTTCTGAATTGCTCTCTTCGAGCAGAAAGTGATTTTGTATATCACATTTCTCCTTATTCCAGCAGTTTTATACCCCAATATGACCTTGGTGGGTCACATTACATGTTTCCTATGTTTTTAATAGCTTTTCTGCATCAAGTATCCAAAAATGTCCAGAATTCTTTGCGTCCTAATCATTGTTCTGTTTAAGTTCATTATTACTTTTTTATTCTTGTATTCTAAGTCCTTATTTATATAACATAAAACTGTTGACATTTTATTCATTTTTTTAACTTATTACACTTGTTTTGTACATGGAGATACATATTTAAACCCAGGTCTTGCTGTTTGTTCACACTTCAATCTCTTATTAGGTGCTTGCTTTAATTCCTTGTTTTTTTCTCTCACCTAACATACACTGGTTTGCATTTATTCAACATAAATTGCATCTGCCAAAAGTCTGGCTAACCATGAATCATTAGCAGCAGTAAAATAAAGCAGGAACATAAGGTAGTGTAGCTTATCAGGCAGCTGATCCACCACTGTCCATTTGTTAATCACTGCCAGAAGTCAGAATCAATCTTCATATAGTCCCAAAGTATTGTACATAAACTTCCTTGCAGCTTGCAAAACCAACTAATTTTATGATGTCAGCAAATTTCAAGATGCCTTTCCCTATTCCTGAATCCAAATTAGTTATGTATACCAAGGACAAGTCAAGCCAGTGCTGGTCCCCTGACAATCATCAATCCCAAATTCTTCTTCAAGGAAGTCACATTTACCCGCTCTGTTTACTCTCCATCACCTAACTTAGTACACACCCCACTACAATTCCATTATGCCATTTACTTGAATCTTTTTTAAAAAGTAAATTCTCATGAGACTCTTTATGGCAATGTTCATGAAAATTGGCATATCCTATGACCCTAGAATTTAGCAGGTGTTCTCCTGGTTTTATACAGTCAAATCCACAGAAAAAAATGACAAAAAAAGGTTGTTTACATCATTTCCAGGCATTTTGCTGGTTTCTTAGCACATCTCTAACAAAAGACTGAAAAGTAACATCTTATGGAGCTGAGAGTTTATTTAATGTTATCTATGCTTAAATATAGCTGAGTTTTCTGAACAAAAGGAAAATGTAATGACAGGTAAAAAGATGCACAGAACCACTGAATTGTCAGTTAAGATGATGAAAGATGTTCCGCTTAATGGTATCTAATGGGTGATAGCAAATGTAATAGAAATGGAGTCATGGGTAATCAGACACTATGGGGCTTTTGTACTACTACTGGAGACATACCTCACTCCCACTATGTGCTCATAATTTGAGTGCAACTTGAGATTTGTATTGAGGTTTGATTTTTAAAAAAATGGACAGGCTGCAAACCTCTGTAGCTATCACCCCAGATTGCTTCCTGCCTAATGCAAGGTCAAATGCCTCCTGCCTAATATAGGGTCAACTCCAAACTATGACAAGGTATCTATCTAAATTTATTCTTAGGTATGGACCAGAATTATATGGGCCAGGTATGAACTCGAACTTCTGAAGAATATTTTCTTTGCATTTTCCACTTTCTCCATTCAACAAATAATCCATCCAGACAACACATGAAAAATGCAACCACACAGCAGCTGTCAATAAACAAGTCTCTGATTGCAAGCCCAATTTGAGATGGGCAGATGCTGTAAATTCTGATGCAGTTCTAAAAAAACCTCACTTAAATCTCAGTTTGAACGATAAGTTCCATTTTCAAAATAGTATTCAAATTCGTAGCTAAATTTTTTTTACCAACTAATCCTGTACCAGGAAGAAAATAACTTTCCGCAGCATATTTTGGAGATAGTGATGACATGGCTCAAAAAAGAATAAACAGTCAAGACTATATGCAGTGTTAAAGAATTCTACATATTTATGATTATACCAAGTAAAAATAGTCTGTACAGTCTATTTCAGAAAATTAAGAAATTAGTTTCCATTGGAAACAAATCCTTCAATATTCATTAATTATTTTGTCAATAATGTGGCCTTCCTCAGTGTTGTCAGAAAAATAGATTACCATCATTACTCACTGTATGGTTACAGCGACTAAACTTACTTATCATCCTTAGCAAGTCATAGCAATAACAGCTGACTCAACTGATGAGACATCTGTCACTACTTTGTTGCAACTTCGATTTCCTCCTCTCATGGAAATAGTAACGTAAACATAGATATGGATGCTTGGCTGTCATCTGCTCTCCCAGTTCTCAAATTTAGATAGATAATACCAGCCAACTCAGGTATTAAAATAAAATAAACCTTCCTTCAAATGAGTTACAGGCCAAGCTTAGTTAGACTTTCCAATGCATCAATGGAGTGGATGGCAGCATTTAGCTTCCCAGGAGATATTTCAGGAGATGGTCACACCCCTTGGGTTAGTGTCATCAGATGTGGCCAGAGATCAGGCACAGGGGAGTATGATTGAGTCAAGCAGGCAGGTAAGGGGAATTGAGAAGGTAGGTGTCTAAGCCTCAGCTTTTGCAAATGGGCAATGAGGTTGAGGTTCTCAGTCTGAATTTGTGACAGCAAAGGCAAAGGTGTGGACTGGTCAGGACTGGTCATGACACCACGGTACAGCAAGCCATTCAAGTGATGAGAGGGAGAGAAAAGTTAAGATGAGTGTAATGATATAAAGGACAGCCTGGACAGGGAAACAGACACTGTTCTTTGTAGCCCAGAGCAAGAATGCAAGAGGCTATGCAGCCTGCCTAGTGCTAAGATTCAGAACATCTGCTCAGGGGTGGAAAGACATCATCAGTGAGAGGGGGAAGGATCCAGTTGAGGTTGAATTCATCCCATAGCAATCAAGTTAGATTTCAATCTACACAGGGACTAGGTAAACAAAATTAGCATAGGTGCTTGGAATGTGCTTGAAATGGTTTTATACAGCAGTACGTTTTGGAACGAATGAGAAAATACACTGTCTAATATTGTGCAATGAAAAATGGACAATTAATAATCTTTTAGTGAAGGAACCTGTAGGAAAGAGTGCCCATAATATGTAAGAATTTTACACTAAGTTTGACAGTGATGTATTTCAGGAAAAAACTAAGTTCTTGAACTTAAATAAAGGAAACTGTGAAGGTATGAGCAGCAATTCTTTGAGGCCCAGATCAAGTCCTAAATTTCAACAGTAATCACCCCAACAACCACAAATGGAGTTGCGTAAAAACACTGTTCAAATGAGCCACAACACTGCAGCAACCCAAAACTATACCAAAATGAAGAAGAATAGCTACACCAAGTACTTAGAGACAATGGATACCCAGACAGCTGGGTCCGACGATGCCTGTCACACAAACAACAGGAAGATACAGTACACCCCGACACACTTGTCATGTTAACATACATCAAGAACATATCTGAACAACACTCCTACGGTCACTGGGCATCAGAGTAGCAAACAAACCTACATCAACCCATGCCAAATGCCCTTACCCCTTACCCACTATGGACAGAACCAACATAACGTACAAGATTCTGTGCAAGGACTGCGACAAACATTACACTGGACAGATAGGAAGGAAACTGGCTACGAGAATACATGAACACCAACCAGCAACAAAAAGAACGACCAATGCTCTCTCGTCTCCATACATACAGACAAGGAGAACCACCAGTTCAATTGGGACAACGTCAGGATCCTAGGACAAGCCAAACAGAGACAAGCACGGGAATTTCTAGAGGCCTGGTTCTCCACTAAGAAAGCCATCAATAAACACGTAGAATTAGACCCTAAATACACACCACTGCAAAGAAAAACAAGAAACGAGGTAATCAACTCCAATGGATCCCAGGGTTTAAATAACAAGCCAGAAAACACAACAACACTTCATTGGAGGCTGCACTGATGTTACCCAGCAGGGTAATGGAACATCTACAAACTAACGAACCAGCTCGACAAGTGAACCAACCTCAGCATCCACAACCTGAGCTACAAATCTACTCAAGAACCTTAAGAAATAGACAACAGGAAAGAAAAGATTAGCTGAAATTGTCTTGCAATAGTGATATTTGAACCACCTGATCTTCCAGCACATGGCCAAACCAACATTTGTGCAGAAATTCATCATGTATCAGTCTAGTTACCACATAAAAGCTTAATTTACTCAATCTTTGAATAGAAACATCTGTCCAGAATTTAAAATAAACTACAATTCTGAACTAAAATTCTAAGTACACTATGCTCTACTTGTGCATGTATGACTATTCAGAGTGAAAATCAGTGCCTTATGCTGAATAGATGTGAAATAAATACCCAGCATCAATTTCAGGGAAAATGATCAGTTTCCCACATATCTATGCAATCACTTCCTCGGATGTTGTGGAAATTCACCGTTGTTACATTTTACTGATTTCCTTTTGCAGCACCTCATTAATAAATAAGCAACAACTATGTTTAATACCTTCCCAGCCTTTACCTCCTCTTCCCAAAGTAACCTCTGGTGTTATTTTTTTTGAGGAATCTCAAATCCAAAGCACAAGTGCTCCAGGGTAAAGTGAACTGCAACTCAGTCAGGCTCTTCCGTAACTGCAAACACTGATTAAAGTAAGGAATCCATGAACACTTCATGCCCTAAAGGAATGAAATGCCACAATTTCAGTTGTTCCTCTGAAGCAGAGTGGAATGCAGATGCAAACGAACAATCTTATTGATAAAGGATCCCACTTTGGTTATGTTTCTTTTCTTTTTAATTAGTCTGTTTAGAGATTTTACTACACACCACTGGAGCTAGAACATAGAACATAGAACAGTACAACATAGTACAGGCCCTTCGGCCCACGATGTTGTGCCGACTTATTATCCTACTAAGATCAATCTACCCTGCATTTTACTATCCTCCATGTGCCTATCCAAGAGTCGCTTAAAAGTCTCTGACTCAGACTTGGACCCTGGACCCTCAGATTAAAAGTCTGAGGCTCTACCGACTGAGCTATTCAGGCTCATGGAAGGTTTGGATCCATTGACCTCTGGGTTATGGGCCCAACATGCTCCTGCTGTGCTACTTTGCTTGGTGGCCAGCTAGTGAGACTTGAACACAGGCTTCCTGGTTCAAAGGTAGGGATATTACCACTGCACCATAAGATCTCTTAGATTCCACTTCATTTCATTTTCATATCCAGAAGTGCTCTTACACATAACTGAACCATTTTCCCCATGAAGAAATCACTGTGGCATTTTTTCATCCACTAACCACCAGTAATTCACCCACTTTTCCCAATTGATTAATTTACCTGCAATATCTGTTAAGGTCAATGCAGGCCAGCAAAGGTGAGGGGGCTAAATCAAAATGGAGTTGGAGAAGGAGATAAAACACTCCAACAATGGAGATGTCTACTTGTCTCCAAAGGCATCAAGTGGATTGGTGAACACCGCATGCTCCCTCTCCAAGGACACCTGGGCACAAATATAACCAGGGGGCAGAGAGTCAGCCACAATGACCCATTCCACAGCCTGCTGCCTGGACCTGTTAATAGCCAACCAGGTCAGACCCAGGAGCAGACCCATGCGGAGGCCCTGTGACATGTCCACACCCCTGCACTCTGGATGCCCATAGATCCGGAAAGTAGGGTTGAAGTACAATCAAAAGATTTTTGTTTTAAATAACTAAAAGAAAGGATGAAACTATGGGCAACCAATGTACACATGATCCATGGACTCCATAGCACCTCAAAATAAACAGTTAAGGATTCCACTTTGTCTTTTTTTTCTCAACCATAAGTGCTCTTACACATAACTGGGGATTTTTTTATCTGTCAGCAAATCACCATGAAACAGCACCAGTAAATTACCCGTGTAGCCAATTGGATATTTACATGCAAATTCTGGTAAGGTCAATGCAAACTGTCAACTGTGAAAGGAGGACAGGGAGAACAGGAAGGGGCTAAATCAAAATGGAGTTGGATGGGTGGTAAAGGACTGTACCCCCACGGTGCACACCTCTCTCTTAGGGCATTGAGAGTGTTTGTAAATACCACGGTACCATGGGCTCCATCTCCAAAGGCACCCAGGCACGAAAATAACTGGAAGAGGGACACAGATGGTAGGCATGACCTCATTCACAGGCCATTGCTTGGACCTGTTTATAGCCAACATTTCAAGGCCCAGAAGCAGAACCACGAGAAGGTCCTCTGATCTGCTCACACGCCTCCGCAATGGATACCCAAAGATCAGGAGTGTAGGACTGACATGCAACCAAAAACAAATTAGCAGATGTTTCAAATAACTAAAAAATAGGTGCAACCATCAACAACTACTATATCCATAACCCATGGACTCACCACAAAAAAAGTCGAAGATTGCACTTTATTAATTACCAGCCCCAAGTTTCTGCAGCTGAATGTGGTGAGGAGCTTCATTGCCTGTTCTGTTTCTTGTGTGAGGCTAAAATTGGAACAATGCAAAATCACACAGCAATTTTTATCAATTCTCAATTAGTATCTCTTCCTTAGAACAAAATGCTGAACTATTTGTACTGTATACTAGCCATTATATTCTTTGCAAATTTGGGACTATCACTTCAATGCTATTACTTAGGTGTGTTCACAATGTGCAGACAGCATAATATAGCCTTAAAAAGGGCACAGATCGCATTGATATCAGTCATGAATTGCTGATGTCATTACTCATGTTATTAGCCTATTGAAACCTTTCAATTTCAATACTCATGGTTGAAAACAATGTTAAAAATCCTGCTCCATGCAAAAAAAAACATTCCTACAGGCTCCCCGAACGCCTTCAACACAATGATACCACTTACTGAAAACATCACTCTTCCCAAGTATTGACAACTGAGTTTTTCTTAACTGTCCAAAACAATTACCTCATGCTGTTTTGGCATTGGGTTGCAGCACTCTTACTATAAGAAGAAAACCTCCAGTTAACTTGTCTATTTAAAATGAAATTTCCAATTCAGTTCGAGGGGTCACTGCACCAAAGACATTTCCTCCATCCAGAAATACGGTGCATATTTACTGAAGTGTTTGAACAAATCACACAGAATCCAGTAAAAAGATTTCTGTTTGTGGTACATGCAATCAGAGGCAGAGATTCAATTATGCGTGACCTTTCTATTCCATCGGGACCAACTGTTGACTCTCCATTATTATATTACCGATCTGCTCTTTAATCCCCTACAGAATTTCAGTTACAATGACTTTAACATTGCATCTGCCAGAAGTCTTGCACAGCAAGCAGCTTGAACCAACAGTAATTACTGTACTTGACTAGGTGATTGTGGGGTTTAACATTCTGAAGCCAACTCTAGATTGTTATTTAATATTCTAACTTTTCCAGCCCTTATACGTGTATCCGTTTTTTGCCGTGCAATGAAATGGTTCCCTTCAACTATTTCTGTGAAAATGGCACGTTTGCTTTTAAACTGAAAACTCATCATAAAAAGCCAATGCTGTGCTAACAAGTCATTTGATTTTGACCATGTTGTAAAGCTGTGATTGATGTGTATACATTCTGAACTGATGCAAAGAGCGGTTTAATGGAATCTGCCTTCACTAGTTTATAGATCTAACATAGGACTGACCCTGAAATTCTTCCTTCACATATTCTGGATTCTGCAGTTGTTTCCTTTTTTAAAAATATTTATCCAATATTGAAACAATAATGTTGCCTATCAAAATCTCTCTTCTGCAGTTGGTTGCAATCATCTAAGCAACTTATTTTGTTTCACCACTAATGACAAGAGCTGTCCTGTTGGCCACAGGTTGGCATACGTGGAAAACAAAAAACACAAACATCAAGGCTGGTGTAGTAAGGATTTCACCGCTGATGCTTATATTTAGACAAAGAACAACATTACTCTGCATCTTTGTGCCGACCTAGAAGCTATTCCATTCTTCTTCATTGATGACCTTAATTAACAGAATGTTTTAAAGAATTACAAAATGTTGCATGTTATTCTGGACATTCTAAAGTATTTCATTTCATTATCGTGAGGAAAAGGTCACCTATTGACTAATTATTTATAATGGGAGCAAAGAATTAACTTATTTTCTGTGTTTCTGGTATTGCATGACTTCAGATAAAGACCACTGGTGATGAGTTGGTTGTCATAATGTATTGCGTATTGTTAACCGACAAAAACTAGGCAGTCTCTTCGTGATTGCTTTGCATAGCAAGTGGTTATTCTGAATACATGAGCTGGCTGAAACTATTCACTGCAAATTTTTTTTGGAATGGCAAAAAAGAAAGACACTGTCCCAGATCTACCAACTGCAGGTTACTGTGTTAAGCATCCATTAAAAATGAAGAAAATGTACATAGTTACTCAGGCATACAAGGTACAGTTAAGAATCTGACAACATACAAACTGCAGCTATTAGTTTTTGTTCCAGATGGAATAAATCAGTGTATGCCTTTGTTCTCTGCTTTACCGCCCTGGTGCACAAAATATGAGCAGATGCACTTAAACAATGAAAATCGCTGCTTCTTTTGTGTCGTGCAGAATTGGAAAAGAAATTGTATTCCTGATTAAACGTGATATATGTGCAAAAATGAAAAAGTGGTCACAACGTCATTTAAAAACATTGCACCAACAGACCTTGGTTTGAAAACCATACATAAATCACAATGGAGTTCAAGTCATGCTCTATACCTTTCTTTGACAGGTTAAAGATAAAGCGCTTGGTCAAAAATATCCACAAAAAAATTGTGGTAGCCTGTGTTCTAATTCATTTTCTCTTCCACAGTAACACTTCAGATCATTTAATTTTGATTCAGGGTCAGAGCAATTATTCACAGGCTAGCAACCAAAAAAAAATGTTTCTTCATCATGCTTTGTATTTTACTCTACTTAATGTTGAAATGAATGCTTGCACCATGAATTATATTTTCACAACCTATTGTTCCTTTCCCCAGTACTGTAATTCCTTCCTGGAAGTATTCACAGAAGGTATGGTACTGATGCCCTCATGCTTTGAATGAAAAACTAAAGGGACAAAGCCTGGAAGCAAACTGAAAAAGTATTCTTTGAAAAAGGTTTTGCAATTAAAATGTTTAATGTCTAGAGGAAGGATACTCTTGTATTGTTAAATGATATCCTCTCCTTGAGTCGAAAATTTTAGGTAGACTTGTTGCCAGTCTGAATTACTTAGCAATTTATCCAATAAGAGCAGAAGTCAGTTGGAATGTTCACAAAATGTACTAAGGTGCTCCAAAATGTGGAATTTAAACCCAATCACATTAACTTTACCTACCAAACCGCTAAGGAAGGAAATACAAGGGATACTGCATGGATAACTGAAAGCATTGAGTAGTATTTTATTTACATCAGTGAATGAACGATGGGCATACAATTAATGATTTAATTTTGTGATGTAAACTATGTTGATATGGCAATCCATCCATTACATTTATCACTGGATTAAATGAAAAGGGCATCTTTTCAAAATGGACATGCAAAAATTAGAGGGTGAAATTGATTTTCCATGCACAATAGACAAATGAGCCAGCAGCCTGCTTTACATGGTACTCAATTATGTTTTCCACAACGGAAAAGGAAATTGGACAAATCAGTGGTGTTGACTAGTGTTCCACTATTGTCTCTTTCATGCTACCGTCCAATATCAATGTCATTTCATTTGTATTTACAATTACTAACATCTACTGGGTAAAGTGTTACAATCCAAATCATACAATGCATACTTATCCAGCATCTGAAATATTGGATTACAGTTTCTCTACTTACTGACATGCAACTAGGCAGAGTTAAAAAAAGTGATAGCATGGAGTAGATTTCAGCTCAGTTATGTTCCAAAGAGTCATAACATGAATGATTGACTTCCTCTTTTGCTGCATATTTCCATGCTTCCATATTGCAGAAAGGAGAGGCCATTGCTTCTATAAATAGGTAAATATGCTTCTCAAGATCTTCATTTTTTGTAAATGTCAAGTTGGGGGTCACGTGCAAATTTAAAATGAAAGGTAGAAGTTACTGGAGAAGCTCAGCAAGTCTGGCAGCGTCTGTGAAGAAAAAAATCAGAGTTAACGTTTCAGGTCCGATGACCCTTCCTCTGAGGAACCAGACCTGAAACGTTAGCTCTGATTTTTTTCTTCACAGATGCTGCCAGGCTTGCTGAGCTTTTCCAGCAACTTTTGTTTTTGTTCCTGATTTACAGCATCTGCAGTCCTTTTGGATTTTAAAATGAAAGCCACCTAACTGAGAAGATAGATAGGATGGGAAAAAGCAAACCAAAATAATTATTCCAAGTAATGTAGAAAACTATTGTAGTAAATAGAAAAATATTAGATTGTAAATTTTAGATGAGTTATCCAACTCTAAATCCCTTCCATTACTAAAGAGTGCAAACATCATTAGGAAACCTTAACTATTTTTATTAGAAACTCCATGTATTAAAAAAGGTACACCATTAAAATCCAAGTTTGCAAATAAATGTAACTGATTGTGGATAATGAGGCAAACAATCAGTGAGCAGGATTTTCTTATTTTTTGCCGATGCTTTTTCCGTGAGTTTCGTCATGGTCTGTTTTGACTTCTCTTGCATAATTATCTGCTTTTCAGCTCATTAATGATTCAATGGGCCTCAACAGTGTGGAAGAGTGGCAGAGGTGCTTGCTGATGCTGTCATACTTAAACTGCAACTCGGCAGCACTTCAGATGCTGCAAGTCAGAAATTCGCTTTCACTCTGCTGTACCACGTTGTAACGAAGCAAATGATCCAGGAAGGCAAACTGGCATCATGTTCGTCTGACAGGGACCTGAGAGTCTTGGTGGACTGCGTCATTGAACAAAAAGGGAGGGCTCGTTCCTTCAGACTAATGAAAGTGGACACAGTACCAGGCACAGCCAGCCAGGATGGAAATATCCACCTAGGTCAGCACTGTCTCGACGTTGACAAGGAAACTTCCAATAGTGCAAGAAGATGGTGAATGATCATCCAGAAGCCGCAGGAATGAGTGCCATTGATTTCTTGCTGCTACCTCGCACTGATAGTGCTGCCACTACTCATTCACTCTGCCATTGCACGTAACTCTCAACAGGCACACAGACTGCAACTCTCACTATTTCAGGCAACGCTTACACTCAATGCCTCGCACCCACTTCATCCTCCCCAAATGCTAAACTGTCCCACCCTTTGCATTTCCTACTGCCTCACTGAGACATCTTACCATCTCTACTGCTCTTGCAATGTTTCTAATGGCTCTCCTCTTCCAGTGTACGTAATCCCTCCTTTTGTCTCATTGCAAGAAGAAGATGGTGAATAACCAGCCAAAACCAGTGGCTGGGTGATAGACATTAGATTCCTCATGCCATTCAACAAAAAGATCCTAGTGCTGTCCAGGGAAGATTGCTCATGTGGGGCTACCGAGACCTCTCTGCCAATCAACTGAGTAAGCTTCATTGTGTGGCTCTCCCATTAACACCAGCAATAACTCATTCTTATTCTGAAGATGATTTTACCTCTTTTTCACAACTAATTCCCTCGCTTTTACTACGGAGGCACAAGAGAGACCCAGTGGCCTGAAATGAGAACGAGGCCAATGCTGGAGCCCCTCAGCTCCACCTCAACTCTGAAGATGAGGCCACTCAATGCCCAGAAGATGAACAAACAAGGCTCACTCCTGCACCCTCCACTAGAATAGAAACTTTTACCTCAAGGGGTTAACGTTCTAGATCAGATTCAGGAGCACAATCTAGTGAGCACATCATTGACAAAACTCCACAGATGATCAAGACAGAAATGCCCAAGTTCAGTGGCACTCAGAGGACAGCCAGAGGCCAGGCACACGCTCATTCCCAAGCACTAAATGATCCCATGGTCTTGGCAATTGTTGACTTAATCAAACTGCACAGGAAGACTCAGCAACAGCAGGAATTTTTGACAGAGGAGGCAGCAAACTGACTGAAGGTCACAGTAGTCCACCAACATGATCAGTCCCATACTGACTATGCACCTGGCTACTTTCATGGACAGACTGGCAACTGCCATGGAGACCCAGATCCAGCACAGTGTATGCTGATTAAGCATATGGACCTTCATTACATTACTGTAACCATGGGCCTCAGCATCACCAGCAAAGGGAGAGAGACTCACAAAGGGACCTTGACTTCACTCCAGGTGCAATTCTCTCTCAGGAAAGGCGGTTGCTGCTGGGACGCTCCCAGATGGACAAAGTGCCATGCACCTGTCCAGCAGAAGCTTTCTCTCTAGATATTTCTGAGGTCCCTCCACATTCCCCCTCCTGTATTGCTGAAGTCTGCAGAAGCTGAAATTGAGGAAGGTGAGCCTGCATCTCGGCAAGACACTATTGGTGGGTATAGACACTCTAGATCCATATGCCACCTCTGGGGATGACCAACCAAGTCTTCCATGCCAACAGGCCACATACAAAGCTGTTTCTATTCAACCCAGCTGTAGACCCCAGGACTGCACTTACTACATAGTGAGGGAGAATGGAGGATAAATCTCTTAGAGGGAAATAAGGTGGCGCAGGTTTACCATGATGTGTCACAATCTTGCACTTTCTTCAATATATGTTCATTGACCATTTTAAAGATCTGGTTACGTCTCCTTACAGCTGTCATATCTGGTGAAGTTACACCCATTTGAGATATGAACAGCTTCTTCAGACATCCCAAGGATGAAACAAGCTGTGACGGAAGAAAAAACACACAATGCTAGGGAAACTCAGCAAGTCTGGCAGCATCTGTAGACAGAAAATAGAGTTAACATTTTGAGTCCATTGACCCTTCATCAGTTCTGAGTTAACTTTGTTTTTCTCTCTACAGATGCTGTCAGACTTGCTAAGGTTTTCTAGCAATTTTTTGCTTTACATTTCAGATCTCTAAAATTTGCAATTTTTTAAGTATGTATCTCATTGTAATGGACAAATATTGCTCATCTCCCATAAGCAATTAACTCCCTGACTGAAGATAACATCAAACGTTAGGTATCCTTGAACTGTCATGTTGATGATGGCAGCAAAGCCACTGCAGTTTCCTGTAGGCTACCCTAAAGCAGAAAGTAATGTGGAGGGATTCTGGCCTGCATATCCTCCACACATACACTGCTCTACGAGTGAGAGGACACAGTGATGATGCCACACATCTCTGCAGGCAATACTGCATTCATTTTTTCAGCTTTAGAGGGGACCTTACTGCCATTCAAGGCAGCGAGATGTACAATAGGAAGTCACACCTCTACTCTCCCACATAGCTCAGAGACCTGCAGAGCAAAGCTGCACAAAGTGCTGCCTCACTCAGGTTAATCACTGTCCTAGAAGGTGCTCAACACTTCACTGCAATTTACCAGTCTACGTGAAGTATGAAATGTTGAAGGCCTACTGATGATGGAAGTCTGATGAGGAGGTGTCTTACAATTGCTTCCAACCTGCTACCTATCATTAGGAACTGAAATGACAGCACTTGGATTCCATATGCTGGCTGAAGCTACCTAATGTCAGGGCTATACGAAGTTATTGCCCTGTCTCACTGACTACAGCTGTTTGAGGTCAGAAGCCACACAACACCAGGTTATAGTCCAACAGGTTTATTTGAAATCACAAGCTTTCGGACTGCTGTTCCTTCGTCAGGTTGAGCACCTCAGTCTAACACCAGCACCTCCACATCGTGGCTACTGCTGTCCGAAGTACGGCTTGTGAAAAGCGGGCCCTTTACGGTGAGATCAGCTGAAGATACCACAGATGATATAGCCATATGGATAACAAAAACATTTCTCTACGAACAGAAGAATTCAAAGATTGCAGAAAGAAATGTGTCAACATCTATCGTGGAGTGACCAGTGATTACTTGCCATATACGCAACAGCAAATAACACAAAGCCATATATTTCCAAACTTCTCACATTGGTTATACCTCTCAAGGGAGCAGATAGCTTTCTTTCAACGCGATTTAAAAACAGGGAGCGATTTTGACCAAAAACTTTGGATACGAAAGAAATGGCCAAGATTATGCCTGAAACTCTAATACCGGTTTAGGAGTCAAGATATATACTGCAAACTGTTACCCAGAGGATTATTAAAATGAATAATCATTATATTAACTTTGAACTTAATAAAGAGTTTGCACACTATTTTGGTGGATAATACTTCGTTTAACAATCTTTCCTAACAGTGGCCGTTTCAACAGCAAGTAAGCAAGTACTTACTGAGTATTTTGATTTAAGTGACATCTCAGCGTTCAATGTTTACTTGCTGGTTGAGATTTACTGATTTCACTATATTTGAAAAGACACATATGATACCTTTCTGGAATGAACTGTCACAACTACAGCTGCAATCTATTTACAATTTTCCCAAATATTATCTCAGTATTTTACCTGAAAATAATGAAATTGTGGTCCTAGACCTTACTGGACACTTTACAGGAAACAGCAGGAGAAAAGGAACAGCTGGTTATAAGAATCTTGCTGGGGCTCCTCCTTCGTATGCATGATGGAAATGATGAGATTACACTCAGAAAAAACTCCTTACCTCCTTGTGGTTATACACCTTGACTGGCTACAGTCCCCTTTCAGTCCACTAAGGACTGGTCCCTTTTTCTTTCAGACATGGCCATTTTTTTGAAGTTAATTCTGTGTTTGCGTGTAAGTTGCACATGTATTAGGTGCAAACTGACATAGCCCAATGCTGCACAGCAACATGTCCACCCACTTGACTCTTCAATGCTTTGGACAGCGAAGAAATGACTACCACTCCAATTGCATTAAACAGCTATGCAAATCAGAGAAGGCAGCAGCCTTTAAGTTATGGCTGAAGATCCAGTGTGCTAAAAAGCAATGCAAGTGATAGGAGCTGGCAGCATATAATTTAAGACTGAAAAACCTACATGCTGGGAAGCAATAGAAATCTCAAGAGGCTGTCAATCTTGACTTCAGCACAAAGTGAATGAGCAATAAGAAAGTTAACAAGGGGACATGAGAGGCATCCTATGTAGATGCGTAAGATGCAGATGTGCCTGGCAGTAGTTCAGGCCTATATCCTTGAACTCCAATGTGAAGACTTGAACGGCTGAAATGGTAAATGAGTTGTTCCAAGATCAGCCATGATGATGTGGTGAAGCTGTGGTTTGGAGATACTTCCAGTTGCATGGAAGAAAGGTGGAATAAGACTTCGTTCATGGATCATGCAGGAATATGGTGAAAGAAGCCTGGAGAAAGAAGTTGTGAGCTGTGGTAATGGTTCTGACTTTCATGGTGGGAATTGGCGCCCTCTAGTTTCTCAGGGAAGGAAGAGTAAATAGGAAGCTACATAGAAATGTGGTGAGATTAGCTTGGAATGAGGGATAAATGCATAGAAATAAAGTAGTGACCACTTGTTAGTGAGATTCAGAACTCACCGTTGAAGACAACAGGAAAGTCTTTCTACATCGGGATTCATTCTTGCACTATTTTACTAACTTCCTTATCACTATCCACATCACTCAATGCCTGGAAAATTCCTACCTAATATTGCAACAAGTCTGCAGTCATATTTACTTTCTCAGATAGATTTCACACTTTAACATGGGAGAAGCTTTGAAATATACAGATGTTTAAAAATGTTACGGTATCTAGAATGTGGGCATCACAGGCAAAACCAACTTTTACTGCTGGCCAGATCAGGAGAGATGCAGATTTCCCTCCCCTAACAGGACATCAGCGAAGCAGTTGAGTTTTATAGCAATCAACAGAGTCATAGTTTTATACAGCATGGAAACAGACCCTTCAGTCCAACTCGTCCATGCCAATCAGGTTTTCTAAACTGAACTAGTCCCATTTACCTTGTTTGGCCAACATCTCAGAAAACCTTTCCTACTTACGTACCTGTCCAAATGTCTTTTAAATGTTGTAACTGTACCCGCCTCCACCATTTCCTCTGGCAGTTCATTTCATACATGCACCACCCTCTGAATAAGTTGTCCCTCAGGTCCCTTTTAAATCTATCTCCTCTCAACTTAAATCTATGCCCTCTAGTTTTGGACTTCCTTACCCTGGGGAAAAGAACTTCGCTATTCACCTTATCTATGCCTCTTGTTATTTTACAAACCCCTGTAAGGTCATCCCTCAGCCTCCTACGCTCTAAGGAAAACAAGTCACAGCTTATGGTGTCTCAGTGGTTAGCACTGCTGCCTTACAGCACCAGGGACCCAGGTTCAATTCCACCCTTGGGTGATTGTGTGGAGTTTGCACATTCTCCCTGTGTCTGCGTGGGTTTCCTCTGGGTGCTCTGGTTTCCTCCTACAGTCCAAAGATGTGCAGGTTAGGTGGATTGGCCATGCTAAATTTCCTATAGTGTCCAGGTGTGTGCAAGTTAAGTGGATTAGCCATGGGAAATGCAGGGTTACAGGGAAAGGGTAGGGGGTGGGGGGTGGATCTGGGTAGGATGCTCTTTGGAGGGGCAGTTTGGACTTGTTGGGCCAATTGGCCTGCTTCCACACAGTAGTGATTCTATCCAGCCTCTTTATAACTCAAACCCTCCATCAACAGCACCACTACCAAGATTAGATTTCAATTCCACATTCTTCATGAACCAATTGAATCAATCATCTGCTAAAGCAATTCAAACATTTTCCCCTAGGTTATTAATCTGGGCCTCTAGACAGTCCCTAGTCCAGTTGGTTTCTATTAAAAACACGTCTTCCCAAGTACAGTGCTACCAGAAGGCCCATATCCCGATTCCTGACAATTATAGCTGTCAGCAACCTATATGGATATTTAAATGATACAATTAAGGAAATAGGCCAATTTGAGTCTCATCAGTATGTATAAGGATTAAACTCTCACTCCTGGGTGGACTGAGTTAGGAGAAGCAACAACATTGACTTGGCATTCAGCTTGCTAATACGTAATACAATATTCCAAAACTGGAATAAAAAAATGTTGGAAGTTGTATCTAGTGTATGAAAAGCCCATGCTGGGAAGCTGATGGTGTATGGAAAATGCATCATTAGAAGCAGCAGGGCTAAAGCTTACTTGCATCCATAGTATCTATGCAATGTTTTTTCTTCCTCAGTTCTTAGGCAACACTAGCAGTATTTATTGACTAGCCCTAGTTTTTCCCTGAAGGTGCTAAGAGTCAAAAACACAGAGGGAGGTTTTCATCTTTCTTCTTAGGTAATAGCCTCAGAGCGCAGATCGCCCATCTATGGTGGACTCTAACCCAGTCTTTATTCTGTTAGATTGCTGGACAGGGACTGAGACAAGAAAACAATTCTTAGGGTGGGACGGGAGCATGCATAGATCAGAATGATTAAGGGTCTCATCTTCCCTTCATTGAAGGGCATTGGTAACCTATCTGGGTATTTTTGACATCATTAACCACAAATTACAATCTCACAGCAGGTTGTGAACTCATGATCTCTAGTTTGCGACTCTATTCTTATTAACAAGCATAATATCCCATCCTCATGTCATTATGTGTCTTATTTTCTGCCTACCATGGTTATTCATGCCAGATCTTCAACATAGCTTGACCAAAACTAACAATGCTACACGAATGAGGTGATATCACTGTAAATAGTATTTCTAAACAACTGCTAATGAAAAAACCTCAGGAGTTCAGGGAGCAACTGTGAGGAGAAACAGAGCTAATATTTCAGGTTGACCTTTATCAGAACCGAAGAGAAATAGAAAAATAGGAGCTTCTAAGCCAATGGACAGCAGGAAGAATGTTGAAGAATGTTTATGATAGGATGAGGAGATGTAAATCAGAGGAGATTAAATAATAAAAGAATTCACAGTGCACCAACCAAAACAGAGGAAATGTATATTGCAAAGAAGCAAAGGTTCTGTCCAAATGAAGTGTGAATTGCAAGATAAGAACTATCTAAATGTAACATGACAGGATTAAAAAATAAACAAGGGATGATACATCAAGTGAAGCATCAAATTAGGCCATATGGTTTGAGTTCAGCAACAAAGAAGGGACAGATATGCTGCCAAGAATGTACCATCAACCTGTCAGATATTTGCTCCACTGATTCAATCACACCGCGTGGGCACATTTCAAAAACAATAGTGTAGTAATAGTTGCAAACTTTAATTACCAAAATATCAACTGGGATACCAACAGTGTGAAAGACACAGATGGCACAGAATTTTTGAAACTAACTTTCTAACACAGTACATATCAACCCCAATGAAAAAGTGTGCAATTCTAGATTTAGTCTCAGGAAATGAAGTTGTACAGACAGATGAATAAGCATTGGGCGTCCATTTTGGAAATAATGAACCATAATACAGCTAGTTTCAGAGAGGATACAGAAACTGTTTACCTGGATGTTGCCTGGTTTGGAAGGTTTTAGTTACGGAGGAGAGATTGGACGAGCTTGGTTTGTTTTCACTTGAACGTCGAAAGATGAGCAGTAACTTTATAGAAGTTTACAAAATTGAGACAGGTATGGATAGAATGGATAGTCAAGAGTCTTTGTTTCCAGGGATAGAAATGTCAATTACTAGGGAACATAGGTTCAAGGTAAAAGGGGTTAAGTTTAAAGGAGATGTGGAATGTGCTGCCAGAAGAAGTGATGGAGGCATATACAATAGCTATGTTTAAGATGCATCTTGACAGATATACGAAGAGGCAGGGAATAGAGAGATACAGACCTCACAGAGGCAAAAGGTTTTTAGTTTAGAAAGGCATCACGTGTCAGTACAGTCTTGTTGGGCTGAAGGTCTTGCTCCTGTGCTGTACTGTTTTGTTGTGGTTTGTAGATTTCACATCATTATGAAGGGCACAATGTCAGCACATAAGCAATAGATCTAAAATGGGGCAAGGGAAACTTTACAAAGCTGAGAGATGTGCTGGCTGAAGTGATCTGTTACGACTTGAAGGGAAGTCAGTGGTAAATCAGTGGCATACATTTGAAAGCAAGATTCTACAGACACGGCGTAGATATGTCCTCACAAATAAAAAGGGTCAGAATGCCAGATCTAGAGTTTCTGCTCATCCAGAAGTATATACTGTAAAATAAAGCATAAAAATAGATTGTGATAACTACAATAGAAAAGTAATACTTCATGAAGTTTAGAAACTGTGGGGAATAAGTAAGAAAGAAAATTAGGAAATCAAAGACAGGATATGAAAAAGTAGTGGCTGGTAAAATTAAGGAAAATTGAAAGATATTTGAATCAGGAATTAAGAGCAAGTGAGTGACTAAGGAAAGGGTTGGGCTTATCGGAGACGTGCATTATACTTTGCTCATGGTTGCAGAAGATGTAGGCAAAAGTTCTAAATGAATATTTTGTCCTGGTCTTCAGAAAGGAGGGATAATGTCCCATATTCTAATTAAAAGGAGAATGTGAGCAGTCAGATGAACTAAGCATAATGAGAAGGAAAGTATTGGAGGGACCAATCTCCTTGAAGGTAATAAATCACGAAGGCTGGATGAATTGCATCCTAGGCTGTGAAAGGAAGCCAAGAAGGATGCTCTGAGGATCATTTTCCAATCCTGACTGAATCCTGGCAAGGTCACAGAGACTTGGGGGCCTGAAAACATTCCACGTTTATTCAAAAAGAGTGCGAGGGATAGGCCAAATAATTATAGGCTAACCAGTTTGACCTCTGTACTAGTTACATTACTGGAATCAATATTGAGAGGTAGCATTCACTGTAACTGGGTAAGGCACAGACTAATCAGGGGCAGCATAATTTTGTAATGTGAAACTCATGTCTTACAAATTTGATTGAATGTTTTGAAGCAGTAAAAAGGAGAATTAATAAGCATAATGAAGTGAATGTTGTTACCTATATAGATTTTAGTAAGGCATTTGGCAAGGTCCCACATGGCAGAACATAAAACAAAAGCCCATGGGATACAGTTGAATGTGGAGAGTTGGATCTTAATTTGACTCTGACAGGAAACTAGGGGTAATGGTTGATGGATATTTTTATCAATGAAAGGAAGTTTCTGATGGTGTTCCACAAGACTCAGTATGGATCCCTTATAGTTTATTGTATACATTATTTAACTAGAATTAAATGAGAGAGGTTTGATTGGCAAATTTGCAGATGACAGAAAAGTTGGCCAGGTAATTGACAGTGAAAATGATGTCTGTTGACTTCTCGGAGATATGAATAATTGGGTTGAGAGGACAGAAAAGTAGGAAATTGAATTCAATCCAAAAAACTGTGAGGTTATACCAGGGGATGACAAGGGTTCCTCAATAAAATGGGAGGCTATTGATGGAGTACAGGAAATGAGAGACCTTGGAGTTAGTGTCCACACTTCCGTGAAGGTGGCAGGACAGGGAGATAAGGTAACAGAAGGCATCTGGATGCTTTTCAACATTGGGTGAGGGATTAACTACAAGGCATGTAATACTACAAATATGTAAGGCACTGATTAGGCCTCAATTGGAGTTTGTATACAGTTCTGGACACCACATTATAGGATTGGCGCAACACACACAGGGATTACAGAGGAAATTTATAAATATTTTACCCTGGGTCTGAAAGTTGTAGGTATGTGGAAAGATTGGATAGACCAAGATTGTTTTCCTTACAACAGAGGAGTGTTGACTGAATAAGTGTATAAAAATATTTGGGAGCATGGTTAGAGCGGACAGGGAAGACCTGTATCTCTTTGCGGAGAGGGGCATTATCAGATAGCACAGATATAAAGGTGATGGCTGGAAGGATTAGAGGAGACAAGAGATAAACTTTTCAGCCAGAGGCTGGTGTGTGTCTGTAATTGGCTGCTTAGAGTGGTAATTAAGGCAGGAACTCTCATGTAAAAGCAACATGGATCTGTACCTGAAGTACAGTGACTTGCAAAGAATCAGACTAGGTGCTAGTAAGTGTCACAGTTAGAAAATTGAGGTCCCTTTAAGGCTCAAACAGATCAGCTGTAGAGTTAATTGAGAGTAGGCAATATTCATTTTACTTTGTGTTTAAGAGTTGAAGAGATACCACAGAAGCCCTGATAGAATGGCACAAAAATGGACAACCCACCTACGTTATTACAGAATACATTTGAGCTGCACACAAACACCATTGTGAATAAAAATCTGACACAGTAAAAAGCACTAAATACACATGCAGGAAATATGATAAATCAAACGCTTGTAAAAGAAAAAAAAACCTGGTATTTATTCTTTAGCTTCTGTGCATTTAGTCTAAATTTTTTTGTAGCCCTAGACTCCTCTCTCTTTTGCACTCTTTGAAATTCTTCTTCTCTGATCTAATGACCTCTGCACCTTTCTCTCACAAATTCTTCCCTGCTTTCATTTCAGAAGCTTCATTTCTATCTCCATTTTCATTTTCTGTTCTCTGGCTGCACTCTCTCAAAAATGTTTCTCTTCTATCACAGATCTTACATTTCATTCAATTATTTTCTAGCTGTCCTACATTTCTCAATTTTTTTTTGCACAATATTTTCTCCAACTAATTTCTTCCATTTTCATGAGCTTTTGCTATAAGGTGTGTTCCAGCAATGCGAATTGGCTATAATGTGACTGACGAATAGGGAAA
Source organism: Ginglymostoma cirratum (assembly GCA_024137785.1). Classification (NCBI taxonomy): domain Eukaryota; kingdom Metazoa; phylum Chordata; class Chondrichthyes; order Orectolobiformes; family Ginglymostomatidae; genus Ginglymostoma; species Ginglymostoma cirratum. Next base: position 14,368,341 of record JAHRHZ010000088.1, on the reverse strand, counting down.
TGCTATTTTTATGACACCAACTTGCGTTGGCTATAACGTGATTCCACTGTTGCATGGAGGAGTACGCATTGACATCACATGATTGTTTTGTTGGCTTTGTCCTGAATGTGCGTGATGTTAGCACCGAAAAAGTCTCCACGCTGGCATCACGTGATCATTTTATGGGCTTTGTTGTGAAGTGCTTTGAGAGAGCAACAGTAGTCAATGATTTTCAGTTTATTTTGCAAATTCTGCCATGTTACCCACAAAAATATGAGGACAAAGTGACAGGAATGTTAGCAAGAAGCGTCCTGGTGATAAAATTGCAGGTGGTGAACATAAAAGAAAGACTAAAACACTGAAAGAGAAGCGAGATGTTATAAAGCATTTTGAGCGTAATGAGAGAACATGTGATATAGTTCGCATAACAGGAATAAAGGAGTCTACTTTACACACCATTACAGACAATGCAGAAAAGATTAAAGCAAGCTTGATTGCTGGAACAGGTCTGAGTGTTAGCAAATCTGTGAGGTCATGGGCAAAGGAACTTGATGAGATACAGCAGCTTCTAAGTGTGTGGATAGAAGAGCAAAACGAACAAGAGATCTGGAACCACCTTTCTCACCATAAAAGAGAAGGACTTATCAATTTATGAAGACCTAACAAAAAAAGCTGAAAATCCTGCAGGTGTTTCAGAGATAGTAGGAACTGCAGATGCTGGAGAATCTGAGATAACGAGGTATAGAGCTGGATGAACACAGCAGGCCACCTACTTTGGGTTTAGGCCCGAAACGTCAAGTTTTCCTGCTCCTATGATGCTGCTTGACCTGCTGTGCTCACCCAGCCCCATGCTTGTTATCTCACCTACTTTTAGTGTTAGCAGTGGCTGGGTTTGCTGGTTTTGAGAACCACAATGCTTTTCATAACAAAGTTACGTGGCCAGGCTGCCAGTGCAGATGAGGAGCATGTGATGGCATTTCCTCCATCATAAAAAAAAATAATTGACAAAGAAGGCTACAAATTAGATCCAATTTTCAATGTGGATGAGACGGGTTTATACTGGAAGGGAATGCCATCAAGAACCTACATTTCTATGAATGAAGCACACGGTCCAGGCTTTAAAGTGGCAGAGGATCGTATGACTGTGCTGCTGGGTGCCAATGCCAGTGCAGACTTAAAGCCAAGCCTGTGGTGGTGTACTACTCTGCCAAACCACAAGCCTTGAAAGGTTACCTTAAGTCTAGTCTAGGCATCTCCTTTAGGTCAACGAAAAGAGGTTGGATGACGGGGCAATTTTTTTTCTGACCTTATTGTTGATGTTTTGGAAACAATTGCAGGAAAATAAATTGGGATTTCAAGATTCTCCTCATCCTGGATAATGCGCCAAGTGATCCTCCCACCATTGGTGAGCTTTCTGAAAACATCAAAGTGCTATTTCTACCCCCAAACACAACCTCTTTCCTTCAACCCATAGACCAGGGTGCAATAGCAGCTTTTAAAGCTTATTATTGAAGGCACACATTTAAGAGGCTGATTGTAGCCACTGAGCAGGATAAGGATAGGGTTCTTCAATTTTGGAAGAGCTCTAACATCAAGAATACAATTGACATTATCATGGAGGCCTGGGATGATGTCAGTAAGGACTGCTTGCATGCAGTTTGGCAGAAGCTTCTCCCAGATTTTTTTCAAGATTTTAAAACCTTTGATCCATCAGAGGAGCTCCCAAGAATCAAAGAACATTGTGTTGATCTTCCAAAGCAAGTTGGATTTGAAGTGGAGAGTGAGGAAGTTGAAAAGCTACTTGAGTCCCACTGTGAAGGCCGCTCTACAGCTGATCTACAACAACTTGTCACTGAGAGGGAAGTGGAAGCTGGAGATGAAGAAGATGAAGTCCAGGATGCAGCACCATGAGAGCTTTCCACTTCTGTTTTGGCTTCTATGCTGAGGGAAACTGAGAAGCAGTTGCAGCTCTTAGAGGACAACAATTACAATGCAGAATGCAGTAGGGTAGCAGTTCGTGGAATAAGGTCTTATTTGATCTTATATGAACAGCTTCTTCATGAAAGAAAAAGGGCAAAGCAGCAAATGGATATCTTTTCTAAGTCAACTCCCAAGAAACAGTCAGAAGACAATGTACCACAGCTGTCCACTTCTGGATTAACTATTTTATACCCTAACCCTGCAACCAGCACTGCACCTGAAGGTGATGATGATGATGCTCAGTCTCTGCATTAAACAACACAGCAAACACAAAACCTCCTCCCCCATCAAGTCATCTTGACATTTTTTCAAGGTAAGGTGTTAAATTTACTTTTACTTCATTACAGATATGAATTAAACATTTATTCAAACTATCCTTTGTGTTAGGCTTTTTGAGAAATTTTGAGTGATATTTTATGGTAGTCTGTCCCTAAGCATGCTTTTCCCACGGGCCCTGTTATTTCTAAAGCGCGATTTTCAAAACACAATGTTGCGCAGAACTGCTACTATCGAATTATAGCAGAACTGATTGTACTTGCATTCCTGGAAGGGAGGATCTTCATATTTGATGTTAGTTTTATTCTACTTAAAGGCTTAAAAACATGAAGTATTGTGAAATCATACAGGTTAAATTACAAATTACACTCCTGCTTTGTAACTCTGGTGGAAATCAGTTGCATGATCAGTACATAATCAGAGCATAATGCAGGGGAGAAATTAGTCCCTGCAGGGTGTGTAAAACAGGCTAGTGGTGAGTGAGCAACAATTCTTTTTAATCATTCCAGTTTTTAATTTCCATTGACTTGGAAAATATTGCTGTGCATTTAATTTCAGACCAGGTACAAGCAACAGTGAGAATAGGAAACAAGTCTTCAAAAAATTGTAACCAATATTCTGTGAACTTCAGTGGAAAAATTTGATGCATTGAAAAATAGGCTGTTGATTCCCTTTGATCATTTATCATGCTGACATAGACCAATTTCAAAACCTGTACCTTCAGCTAAAACATGCTGCATGGCAGGTTGAAGAAAAGTAAATTGCATTCATACTGTTAACATACTTAATTTGTTTGTTTAAAACTCTTTTCAAATGTTTGGTAGAGATGCTAATACATTTATTTTTAAAATCAATTGTAGTCAACTTGGCATATGGATGGCACCAATCTTCTGACCCCCAAAATCATGTTCTGCATACTCTTGGCATATAGGTTGAGCTCCTTTTTCAGCCATGACATGCTGTGCTCACTTAGTAGTTAGCCATAGTTGTTCACCCCACACATGCATATTTTGCTTAGCAACACTTTGTGCATGGCTCCAAGTGATCAAGCAGGCAATGTAAGCTGTGTTATGAAGAAAATATGTGGGATTTTAAAATATACCCCACAAAACAGACTATTGCATGGCATGATAAGAGATAAACAGAAATGGATCCTCCACTACTCACATGCAGTGACCTTTGTTGGAAAGTGCACACGCGTATATATTGATGTGATCAGGTTTAACTAAGATACGCATCCAATGTTGAATAAACAGTGACAGTTACCGAATATATACCCAAACTAAGCAAGATCATTTGACCAAGATAGGTGCTCCTGGTGCAATTTAACCTTACTTTACAAATGTCACTGCTTCCAGCAATGATGGTGGAAAGACAGAATAAACAGGGGATGCAAGAGGGCTTAATTTTGCCTTTAATAGTTATTTATCTTGTACCAAAAACTACACTTCTATGCATTTAAATATTTAATTCCTGCGTACATAGATGCAAAAATCCCATGACACTCATTTAGAAAAGTCCAAGAGGGTTTTTTTCCTGTCTTCTGGCCAATGATTATCCCGAGCCAATATCACAAATACAGATTACGTGGCTCTTATCCCTTACTGTTTTGTGGGAGCTTTCTGTGTGCAGATTGTTACAATGTACGAAACATAGCAACCAATGACCTCAAAATACTTCAACGGTTGTGGAATGATTTGAGATGTCCTGAAGTCATGAGTTTTAATGCAAATCCTTCTTTTCTCCCTTTAACAGATTATGGAAGGAGAAGATACATCCACTTCATACTAGAAAAGCAACATTAGTATTGAACAGTGTTTCTGCAACATTAAATGTTTTATCAACACAGGTATATACCCCTTTCCCTAACTCATACATTGGAACAAGGGCCTGCTGAGTTTAGTTTATGTAACCAATTAGAAGTGAATCATTGAAGTTCTTCCATTAAAACATCAACAACTCAATTAACCTTAAATATCAAGTGAGCATTGTATTCAGGTGGGTTTAATTCATATTCAGTTGTGTTCTCTTTTGTACTGAACATTTTTCACAAAAGCATTGAGTACTCAAAAAAGTTTTGTTTATGTTATCAGTTTATATTCAGGCCTTCATTCAGGCCTCCCTTAAAAGCTTGAATTGAATCTTTTCAGAATTTCCCCCCACCAACCAAACCACCATTTATGAAGAATGGTCCCGATCCAAAACGTCAACTTTCCTGCTCCTCTGATGCTGCCTGGCCTGCCATGTTCGTCCAGTTCCACACTGTTAGTTCTGACTCCAGCTTCTGCAGTTCTTGCTATCCCTTCCAGAACTGACCTCTTTTTCATCTTCTTTGTTTTATGTTCTCTCTTCAGCATACACTTCAAGTTCTCTGCCCAAATTACATCTGACCCACATCATCAGGTCCTCCACCATGTAAGGGGAAGGAGGCAGATCCTGATTACATCCCTCCTGAACAGGAATCAAAGCCTGTGCTGTTAGCACTGACCAAATCCACACCAGCTGACTGAGCCAACCATCCTCCTCTGACCCTCATCTCACCCCCTATGAAGTCAGAGTTGCTGCGGCAACATGCACTTTTAAATGCAGTTGTAATCCTGGAGCTATAGATAGTGATGGTGGAGGAATGGATCATACACACCCTTAATTCCTGCCACTGGAATTTTTTGGAAGGATTAACAAGTTGATACTCAATCTGTTTGAGTGAACTATGAACAGATCTTTCTTGACTTTCGAGTCCTGGAGCAGGACTAAAACCCACAGCACCCAGCTGAGGGGGTGGAATGCTAACAACTATGCCACAAGACCTCCCTTGGATACACAGATGCAACTAAGTACAAATGATTTAAAACATTACAGAATAAAATGGCTTCATTTCAGACGCATCATTTTTCTTGCTACACAGATGTTAGGTTGATTACTGTAAATGAGGTATTCCTAAACAGTATTAAATATAACATTTCAAGGAGAAAGACATGAGCTCTGGATCATTAATCATATATTGGTGCCATTCTGAACAGGAAATGTTCTCACAAAGTACAAAAATACATCCTGACTAATGTTGTTTTGCTACGCGTTCCATAGTCTCTTTTGCATTTTTGCTTGACATGATCATCCTCCTCGGTATTGTCTTAACTCAATTGAAAGCATTTAATCAATTGTATTTCTGTGAATTTGTTCAGAAATAGCAAGCTGGAAACAATTCCAATATATATAATGTCTGTCAGTTTTCTTTTTCCCCCCTTAATATGATATATCTTCATTTCATGTGCCACTCCATCAGGTGGTCAACTGAGCACGAAGAAAATTTCATACACCTCTGCAAACAATTTAAAGGAATGAGCAGCACAGAACTCAAATTGCGAACTCCCAAGTGAAAATGAAGTCTGTGTTAGAAATTAAAAAAGGACAAATGCAAGAAATAAAGCAGATCCGCCAGCTTTTTAAACCAAAAAAATGCTTTACCCTTTGGAATGCTGAAGGAACATTCCAATACTGTCTGTTCCAACTTAAGAGGTGCCACTTCTTTAGTTGTTGTACAGCTCAGTTATATGGTACTTGAATCACTTTAATGTATTTATTTTACATTAACAAGTACTGTAATTTCAAACACTTCCTTTTCTTTTTGGTTATCTTACCTTAACTTCAATCAATAAAACCGTTCATCACTGCAGCAATTTCAGTAGCATAAAGAAAGAAGGAAATGAACACAGATGTCAAACAATATCTTTCCAACAGACAACCATCTATTGAAGGTAATCATGGATACAGATCTACATGTAGATGAAAACTCTCATAGCAGTGATTGTTTGCTTTTGCGCAAGACAATAATTCTCTAAGTCCAAGCCTCCATCTATGATTCCAGTCATGTGGATTCAAGTAAGGGTATGTAGTTTATTATAATCACTATTGAGAAAGCAAGCAAATAAAACTTAAAATAAAAGTTATTGCAAGATGACAGATGTTGATTGACAACTGTTTTGTGAAAACTGACTTAGGTCATCGAATTCTGATTTTATTCAAAGCAGAAGCAAGTGTTTGATAGACACAGAAACATTAACTTAAAAATTAACTTAGAATCAGAGCTGTACAGCATGGAAACAGACCCTTCAATCCAATTTGTCCATGCCAACCAGATATCCGAAATTAATCTAATCCCATATGCCAGCATTTAGCCCACATCCCTCTGAACTCTTCCTATCCATATACCCATCCGGGTGCCTTTTAAATGTAGTAATTGTACCAGCCTCCACAACTTCCTCTGGCAGCTCATTCCATACATGCACCTCTGCATGAAGAAGCTGCCCCTTAGAGCCCTTCTAAATCTTTCCCTGCTCACCTTAAACCTATGCCCTCTAGTTTTGGGCTCTGCTACTCTGCGGAAAAGATCGTGAATATTCGCCCTATCCATGCCCCTCATGATTTTACAAACCTCTATAAGGTCACCCCTCAGTCTTTGACGGTCCAGGGAAAATAGCCCCAGCCTATTCAGCCTCTCCTTATGCTCAAACCTCCAATCTTGGCAACATCCTTGCAAATCTTTTCTGAACCCGTACCAGTTTCACAACATCCCTCCTTTAGCAGCGAGACCAGAACTGAATGCAGTATTCCAAAAGTGGCCTAACCAACATCCTGTATACCCTCAACATGATCTTCCAACTCCAATACTCAATGCACCGACCAATAAATGGCAAGCAAACCAAACACCTTCTGCACTATCCTGTTGATTTGTAACTCTACTTTCAAGGAACTATGAACTTGACAGATTGGGATAACCATGTTGCACAGTCTCATCTACAGTTCTGATCAAAGAATGGCACTGTTGTACCATTCATCATAAAATCTCTGCACTTTGTTTTCTAAGAGCTTAAAATAGCAAAACAAATTCACTACTTCATTCTACACGGTGCACAGAGCCAAAACAGCACAATGCTGGTGCGATGACTATAAATAAACTGCACTGCATATTACAGCTATAATAAAAGCACTGGGAAAGCTGACACCATCCAGTCAAACAATTTAGTCAATCCTATTAAACTGTTCAGTAATTTTAAATGGCCTTTTATCATCCAATTTTTAAAAAGTAATAATAAAATGTATGAAGTAGGTGATCAGTAGCTTGCCTTAGGGACAGATCCCTCCTACCCTGAATGTAGATTGAGCCACTGCCTTTTAATTGGGTAGCCAACACTTCCAGGTTTAATCATTTTGCTGTTCACTCTCCTTCCATTGATAGTAAGAACAGCTAAAAGCTAGTGCAAGAAGAAGAATTAGAAAATCATGATACCCTGAAGTCAAATAACAACATTTTAAAAGGGCACACACCATCATTTCATAAGTTTTACAAGTGTCATATGTTGATAACAATTAATCATAGCCTGGTTTGCAAATGTGATTTTTCAAAGCAAACAATATAAACAAGGATGAAACATTAGCATGCAATCTTGAAATATTATTAGCAATAATAAATTCAGAGTAAAATCATGGTTAGGTTTTTTTGCAGAATATTTACAGCTTGTCAACTACATCTAATAGCAGCTGGGATAAATATTTTGAAAGATTCAAGCATCTTCATTCATATGCGCTCTGCCCTAAGGCAGGTCCTTGTCTCATTGTCTGCTGCTGCATCTTCCAAAGCTGTTTTCTTCATAGCTGTATATCCTGGTACCCCCAAAATACTGTGCATGTGGAAAGTTCCATACGTGCTTACTTTGTGAAGTGCCCCGCCAGTAAAAAAATGGCCACGCCCAAATAAGCACAATAAGTATGTGCAAAAGGGTCAGAGTGATGTCTCTGCAATTCTGGCAGGGGTACTACACATGCATGTTTTGCACATATGTACCAACAGTATTTTAGAGGTGTCAGCAGACATTCTCCTCTTGGCAGCTTTTATAGGATGGCTGTTTGTTACTACGTTATGCTCAGAAGGGCAGATCCATAGGGTATGTCAGCTAGAATGGGAATCAAACCAATTGTGTTGGCATTATTCTGAACCACACTCTCACAATCTTGCTCATAGCACTAACGAGCACCATTTAAGAATCTTGCACTTGCTGAAATGAACATGTAATTTGGTGAAGGTTCTGAAGTTTAATTATCTTTGACTGTTTGACAACACTGAAATGTGGGGCCAGATTTAGTTATTGTACTGCAGCAGTCGGCCTGGTAGGCTCAGAAGCTGTGGGGAGGGGATGTGGTACGAGGGAAGACCCCACATCTGTGATCTGTAGAACCCAGGGCTGCATTTGTCAGCAGAAGCCAATCAAAGGACTGGCAGCTCAGAAATGGTCATTTGGAAGCAGAGGATGCAACAGAAGAGCAATACAGTCACAAGCTGTGGAGTTTGGGGCAGCCAGGATCAGTCCGCCAGGCCATGGGGGTTAAAGGTTAGGAAGTTGGCGAGGGCAGGAAGTGCAACAAATGCAGGTGCAGCCACATCCACCAGCAGCTCTTCCATGGACATGAGAGCATCAAAAGATGAAGGCTATCTCCTCTGAGCCCATTGGGAGGGATCCCCTACCATTGCTTAAAAACAGCAAGGAAGAGTGAGGCCTTGAAATGTCCATTTTAGTAGCTCAATTGGACTCTGGCTGTGAGGGCTGTCATGTTCCACCCTTTTGAAGATGTCATTGTGCGGGGAGGACAACAGGTGATCCACTACACATGCCTTCACAGGCCATTTTACAGACCCCTCAGTCATGCACTCCAACAGGTAAGATTCAACCAGCACCGTTTGTGAACTACGTAAACAGCAAGCATATTTAAAGCTCAAAATGGCTTTACAGAATGTGAAAATGGTACTCAAATAAAATCAAAACACTGCAGATGCTGGAGATCTTAAGCAAACATAAAGAATCGGTTTGAAGACAGGGCTCAGTCCCAGATAAGATGCATCCAAGGATACAGAGGAAGGAGACAGTGGAAATTATCCAGGCACTAGCCATAATATTCTCGTCTTGTTTACATTCAGGGGTGGTGCCAGAGTACTGGCAAATTGCAAATGTTAAAAAGATGGTGAAAAACTCAGCAACTACAGGACAGTAGGAGTGACTTTGGTGAAGAATATTAGAGAAGAAATAATTCAAGCCAAAATAAACAGTTACATGAGCAAATGTTGATGAATGATGGAATGTCCGCATGAATTTCTGTAGCTATCTTAGAGATTTTTGAAGGGGTGACAGGTTGATGAGGGTAATGTTGTTGATGTGGTGGACATGAACTTTCAAAAGGCATTTGAAATAGTGCCACACAGACTTGTCAGCAAAGTTAGATCTCACAGAATGAAAGGGTTAGTAATAACATGGATATGAGATGGACTAAGTGACAGGTTGAGAGTAATGCGTCTTGGACTGGAGGAAGGTTTGTTTTTGATTTCCACAAGGGGCAGTATTAGGATCCCTGCTTTTCCATATTCTAACTCCCTAGGTCTTGGTGTAAAGGGAGGAATTTCAAAATCTGGAGGCATTCTGAACTGTGAGGATGACAGTGTAGAAATTCAAAAGTACATAGACAAGTTGGTGGAATAGGTAAACAAGTGGTAAATGATTTTCATTGCAAAGATTTGCAAAGTGACTTAGTTTGGCAAAAAGAACACAGAAAGATAATGTGAAACAATTAATCCAATTCGAGAGAGATTCAGGAACAGAGGCACTTGGGTGCCAATGTGCACATATCATTGAAGGTGGCAGGAAAAGTTGACAGTGCAGTTCATACTAGCATTCAGTATCTTCACATTTTCTATCAGTGGGATAGAAAGAGCAAGGAGGTTATGCTAAATTTACACAAAACACTGGTTTGGCCTCAACAGAAATTACGTGTCCACTTCTGGGCAACACACTTTAGGAAATGTGAAAGCTTTAGAAAAAGTGCAGAAAAGATTCACAAGAATGGATCCAGAGATGAGGAACTTCAGTTCCACAGATAGACTGAAGTTGATCCATTTGCCTTGGAGAAGTGAAGGTTCAGAGGAGATTTTGTGGTAATTATCAAGACAGTTGTTTGGACAGATTAGATAGGGAAGAAACCATTGATGGAGGGTTTGAGAATGAAACGACACAGACTTAAAACAGTTGGCATAAGTAGTAATAGTAACATGAAGGGAAACCTTTTCAGGAAGTGAGTGGGTATGATCTGGGATGTGATGCCTGAAAGCTTGCTGGAGGCAGTTCAATCGAGGCATTCAAGAAGGAATTGGATTATTATCCGAAAATGTAGGAGAATGGTACCAAGTGAATTGCTCATTCGGACAGCCAATGCAAGCCACAACACATCAACCAGTCCCCTTCTGTGACACGATAGTTCTGTGATTCTGAATAAGGTTTCAATAAAAATTAGGCTGTCCATTGATAGCAAAAATAGGATAGCTCTGAACTACCACAATACAATTTTAGTACTAGTGGTATGGAGGAAAGCAGAATTTACTATTTGGCCAATGTTAAATTAATTATTAATTTCAGTGTCCAATACTATATGGTATGGGAGCATTTATGACTTAAAAGTGTGAATGAGTTATGCTATTAACTACCTGTTACTGCTTTCCTTATCGTGATAATTCAATTTCAAGTATCACTTGAAAATAATAACAGGTGTCCTATAACTGAATGACTATATTAGCCATTACACACAGGCTGAACCTAATGTTGCTGTTGAGTTTATGTCACTGCAAACGTTTCCGAAATTTAAGACTGAAACATGTCATTGAGAATAAAAATAGCATTCCTTTTCACAGTGAATTGGAGATATTTTGTTTCTTTAGTTGGACTTAAAGGTTCACAATTAATACTGCTGAATGTCTCACTGCTGAGTTAATGCCAGTAACAGCAGCTGTGATTCCCACATAGTTACAAAAGGGGAACTAATCTTTGGTCTGGAAGTTTCTCATATTTACAGTTGCTCCAATATCCTGTCCTGGATAGCTCACAATGTTGTAGGGAGATTTATAATTCAGAATGCAGTTTAAGGTTAAGAGGAAACAAAAGCATAACTATGAAAAAGAAAGGAGGAAAAAAATTCTATGCATGAGAGAAATTTTGTGCTCCGTTTCCAGGCTATTTGCCAATAGCATATCCTGACTGTATAACAAGTAAACAACAGAGCATTAAAAAACAGAGCCAGAGCTTCACAACCTGACAGAATTTATTTCACTTAGTTTAGTTGGTTTCAAACCTGACTATTTTAGGATAAATTTAAGATAGGAAAACTTTATAATATGAATTACAAGTGATGTCTCTAAAAACATGCTGCCTGGTGGCAAACTGCATTTCTAATTGAATGAATCAAACCACAGATGCAAGTATGGATAGGTCTGTCCTCATGATCACCTTCATAATTGCAAGTAAGATATGCTGAGTGGTGGGGAAAAAATCTCAGTAAGGCAAAAGGAAGTCAGAAGACACGTCAAGCTGCATAATGCATTGAAGCCAACCAAGGATAGTGTTAGCAAGTAGCTCAACTGTCTGCCCATTCTGTTTGGGGAAGTAGTAATAACACAACATAAATGACTTTCTAAACAGCTATACCACTGTAAGCAGAAACTTCAATGTAATGTATTTGTTGTTCTTTAAAACTTATTTTACATATCACATGAGATCCATCTCCCACCTCAGTTTTCTGGAAAAAAAGTTATCTAATATGTAGTGCTATTGTGTAACTAACATCCATGAGTTAAGTGCCATGCAATTACCAGGCTGAACAAAAAGGAATTTAACCACCTCTCAGTGACGTTCAATAGCATTACTATTGCTGAAATACCCCAATACCAACAACTTTCAGGGTTACCATTCAAACTGGTCCAACCATCTAAACATGATGACTACTGAACAGTGCAGGTGCCAAGATTTCTGCAGCAAGGAACTCTTCCTAATGTCTGCCAACATCCATGAGAAATGGGTCTGGTGTTGAGTGCTGAAGTAGATATGGGTGGCAGGCTGGCAGCAGTCTGGGCTGGCTGAAAGGCAATGCCTAGGGCATGGCGGAATGGCAGTGTTTTGAATACAAATGCCGTCACCCTGAGAGATGGCAGCAGGATCATGCACCATGAAGCCTCCAACACCACCCGCCCCGCCAAAGTGATGACTCAGCAATTTCAGTACCACCTGTACCTCGAAAAACACGAAAGAAGCATGACACCATTCAAGACAAAGCAGCCGGCTTAATTATCACAGTGTGGAGCTGGAGGAGCACAGCAGGCCAGGCAGCATCAGAGGAGCAGGAAAGCTGAAGTTTCAGACCTGAGAAACCAACTTAATCCAGACATTATGGAGCCTTTACTACTACCAAGACATTCAACTTCAATTAATATTAATTCACAGAAATACTGGACATTCCACTTAATCAAAATACATTTATACCTATTCTAAACGATCAGGAAGCCAACTGCCTCAAAAGAGAACAGCAGGAACACAATGGGAAGCACAGATTTGTTGTGAAGATAAGAGGCCTGCAATTAGTATAATTACAGGCTCCTGACCTCACCTGAGTGCTATCTCCTCAAGAGCTATCTGCACAACTACCTCTAGAAGAGAGATCTAAGAACAATCTGCCCCAAGAGTTATCCCCGCAGCTACCCCCAGAAAAGGGATCTAAAAGATAGTGATCTCAGTCGAGAACTATCCCTGAAGCTACCACCAGGAGAAGGACTCCAGAGAGCTACTGCCCCAACAGCGATCCCTACAGCCATCACCAGCCATCGGCAACCAACCACGACCTGCAGATCTGACAACCGACAACATCCGAAAATCACCAACCTGACCGGCATCCCAAGGTCTCAGACACATCCAGAGGTGAAAACCAGCTCGCAAAAAACACCATAAAGTAAGAAGACCAAAGTACACACCCAATAAATCCAAAACACATCTTACCACATCAGCGGACTCAACCCAGGCTGAAAGCCTACACTGTCTGAAGTCCTCATCAACGCATTGGCTACAGCAAGCGAGAACGGCCAGCTGTATTTCAAATCGTAGTTATGCCCAGTGGTGAGCTTATTTCCTTGAGACCCCAAAGTATCCAACTTAGCTAGCAAGGAGGGGAAGGTGTTTGGTGGCAGTGCAGGGAACCCTAAGCATAGCAACACTGATTAACGTGTCTGTGATTAAAACTGCCGTTTAACTTCTATTAATATTTAACCTGTGTTTAATTTAATAGTGTATTCAAGTACTGTCCTTTGTATAACTGATAGTGTCAATGTCACTGTTTTGCATTTGCCTTTTATTTCTTGTAATATACTCACCTTTTGTATTTAATAAACTCAGAGATTCTTCTGCCTCTGAAACATCTGTATAATAACTTCTTCATTTCACATTTCTAAATAAGTCCAGTTTCAGAACCAGGGATCTGGGGGTGATTTGAGCCACCGAAAAATCAGCAGTTTTACTGACTGCAAACCAGAATCCGTACACTTACTAAATCCTGGGCCTCTACCATCTAGAAAAAAAATACAAGGGCAGCACCCTTCCAAGCCTTACACCGTCATGACTTGGAAATATGTCACCGCTCTTGCACCGTTCCTGTGTCAAGATCCTGGAACTTCCTTCTGACTAGCACTGTTGATGCACCTTCATCCCAAGGACTGCAGCGGTTCAAGAAAGCAGCTCACCATTACGTTCTCAAGGGCAACTAGGGTAACTCGCAATAAATTCTTGCCTAGACAGAGATGGCCATAACTCATGAACAATAAAAATCTGCACCCCAGGTCAACAAATTTATTTTTGATGTGTTTTGATCAGAATTAAAAATATTATCAGTTTAGATCCTTTTATAAACATAAGCTGTAACACAAATATTCATGAACAAGGCTGATACTTTAATACAGTACTCAGTACGGCACAGTCTATTTGGATGGATGTAAAGTATTTTATTCACTCACAGGAAGTGGGCGTCAGTGGTTGGGTCATATGCTGTAGGTTGATCTACAATGCCCTTAGGCAGGGAATTCCAGGATTTTGACCCAGCGACAGTGATGGAACAGTGATATATTTCCACGTCAGAATGGTGAGTGGCTTAGAGGGGAACTTGACGGCTGTGGTGGGATTCAAACCTAGATCCCCAGATCCCTAAGCTTTGAAATCTCCCCACCCCAACTTCATCACAAGACCAGCCCATCTCATCCCCACCTCCTTGACCTGTCCGTCTTTTCTCCCACCTATCCTCTCCTCCCACCTCACTGACCAAACCCCACCCCAACTTCCTACCTACTAGCCTCATCCCCACCTCCTGGACCTGTCCGTCTTTTCTCCCACCTATCCTCTCCTCCCACCTCACTGACCAACCCCCATCCCAACTCCCTACCTACACTCACCTTTACTGGGTCCATCCCTGCCTCCTTGACCTGTCTGTCTTCTCTCCACCTATCTGCTCCTCTATCCACCTTCCATCATTGCCTCCCCTACTCTCTATTCATTTCAGAGTCCCCTTCCCCTCCCCCATTTCTGAAGGGTCCAGACCCGAAACGTCAGCTTTCCTGCTCCTCTGATGCTGCCTAGCCTGCTGTATTCATCCAGCTCTACACCTTGTTATCCCTAGAACATTAGCTGAGTTCCTGGATTAATAGTCAACACCACTAGCCATTACCTCCCCCAAGGAATTCCTTCATATATTAGTTAGCACTTCTAATTACTTCAACATATGAAAAATCCTCCCAGAGGATGAGGGAACTTCAAAAAGAAGAAGTTATTTCATTCAAGGTTTCCTGAAATCTTAAAGTTCATTCACTGCAATATACGGATGCTAACTTATCATGCAATTTTGCAACTCTTCACTCGAAGAGGTATTGTTACTTCATGTACTGCTATGTCTTCACTGAGCTACAGAAAGACATTTGATGTCATAATTGGTTGGGAATACTAAAATGAAAGTAGAAGTATGCTACAAATATATCAGTAAAAAGATAATTGTTAAATGTGAGGTTGGGCTCCTGAGAGGAAAGGATAATGGGTTCAGAGAGAATAATAATAATTGTCAAGAATACTTAGTAATTACTTCACTTCACTTCACACTTTATAAAAGAGAAAAATACCACGAGGTGTTAAAGCCTGAATAGGTTAAAAGCAAGACAGAAAATAGTATGATAAATGAAATAAAAGTTTTAGAGAAGAGAGTAAGTTAGAAATGCCCAAACATCCTCAAGTAAATGGAAGACAGAAATTATATTTCAGATTCCTACTGAGACGGGTCCACAACTGTTTTACAATATATATAAATGACTTGAAGGAAAGAAGCAAATGTACAGCAGCCAAATCTGCAGTGACACAAAAATGGTAGAAAGGTTTACAGAGAGATACTGATGGTTTAGATAAGTGGACAAAAAAATTGACAAATGGAATATAATGTGAGAAATTGTGAAGTTGTTCATTTTGGATTGGAAAGCAAAAGAGCAGAGTGTTAATTAAATGCATAAAAATTGCAGAAAGATGCAACACGAAGGAACTTGGGAGATCTTGTGCACAAAACAGAAAGCCGGCACACAGGTGCAGTAGGCAATCGGGAAGTTGAATGAAATATTGGTCCTTCTTTCATGTGAGCTGGAGTATAAGAATGGCTAAGTATTATTGCAATTGTACAAAGTGCAGGTGAGACCAAACCTGGAGTACTATAATCGGTTTACAATCCCTTATTTAAGGAAGGATATTACCTCATTGGAAGCAGTTCAGCAAAGGTTTACTTGGATGATTCCTGATATGGAGGGATGGTCTTATGTACAAAGATTAAACAGGTAAAGACTCTACTCATTTGAGTTTAGATGAGTGAGAGATGATCTTATTGAAACATATCAGATTCTTAATAGGCTGGACAGGGTAAGTGCTGAAAGGATGTTTCCCCTCATAGGGGAGTTTAGGACCAGAGGGCATAGCCTCAGAATGAAGGGATACCAATTTAAGACTGAGATGAGGAGGCATTTCATCTCAGAGAATTTTAAAGTCTTTGGAATTATTTGCCACAAACAGCTGTGAGGGCAGCTTCCTTGTGCATATTCAAGGCTGTGTTAGGTAGAGTCTTGATTAGTAGGGAAATCAAGGTTAATGGGGAAAACACAGGAAAGTGGACATTAGGAATTTCAGTTGTTCAACAGCCCACTGAATGGCAGAGGGGGTTCAACACTGCCTCCTATTCCTATTTCTTGTGGTCTTATGATGCTATAGGTTGTGACAGATATGGTGGAGGGGGAACTTAATCTATTAAAGAACTTTCAAAATAACAATGTTATATCCAGAGACTATTAATGAAAATTAAAGGATATGGACTTTTGGGCGGGGGGGGGGGCGTCTAGAGAAAACTAGTTGACATAGTTTGAAGCTAGAAAGTGAGATGATAAGTGAAAAGCAGTATCTCTGAATGGTTGGAACTGGGAGCATGTCCTGTTCATTGTTTACAACAATGATTAAAAACAGAGATAAAAAGGAATGGTACCCACATTTTCTAACTGTGCTGACATATAAGGTGCTGCAAATAATGATCCCCAAAGGTGGCAAAATTTAAAAAAAAACACATTACAACTATTCTTTGGAACGGGACAAATTTGGGGTATGTGGGAGAGAAAAAGAATTGGAAATTCACGCTCACAAGTTGTCAAATGCAGCAGCTCAGGTAAACAAAGCAATCAAAAGCTATTGGCTTATTGGGTTTTATAACAAGATGCACAGAATATATAAAAAAAATGTCTTAGGAGATTTACATCAAATTAGACTGCAGTTGCATTAGTTGGCACAGCTTGTTTCCAAACTGTAGGGAAGGTGGTGTGACAATACAGAGAGTACAAAAGAGGTTTGCATTGACACTGTTTGCAGAAGGTAAAATAAATGCAAACAATGAAAAATTGAAGGAGGGTTTGTTAGCAAAGACGAAATAGCAGAGTAATTTGACAAATAATAATGAAAAATAATGGATTTAAAATTATAATGACAAAGTGTTTGGAAATAATTTGTTCATTATGGTTATTAGATCTGAAATAAGGAGTTGTAGCTATAATACTAAAATCAAGAGGAGAAGCTGTAAGAACAAGAGCAACATTTTTACACAACATTGTGAACTTGCCCAACATGCTACTGGAGTTAGCAACTGAGTCAATTTCATAATAGGTTTGTTTAGGTGGTTGAAGAAAAACCAAAATAAGCAATAAGAAGAGGACATGCGTACAAAATTAGGACCGCTGCTTGAGTGGAGAATAAACAGTAGCATAGATGGATAGGCCTCAAAACGTTCATTTCTGTGTTGAAATTCTATTTATTCTATTCTAATTGGACAAAATCAGAAATAAATATGCATTATCCAGGGGTGCACGCATACTACATGTATTCTTTTCACCTACATTTAAATCTTAGTCACCATTCAAGACTTTGTTGTAAAGGTATTAAATAGGCAACACTCAGTTAGAATATGGGGAAATTCCAACATCTGCAGAGGAGTCTCATCTTGAGGCAGTAGGTGTAAGTTACTCATGCTACTGGATGAGTAAATCCAGAACTGCCATTGGAAGTCAAATGTGGGCTTTGCTATTCAATCTGAAGTAGTACTGAAGCTTGACTCATTTCCCAAGATTATCAACAACTGACTTGTGTTATTTTGAACAAGTCTAGCTAGAAATCAGCATGTTACAATCAGCAGCATCAAAAATGTCACACAAAGATGTGATCAAGGAAACATTCTGTAATGACCTCAGTGGGATCCTTATAGGGAACAATGTCAGGACAAACTCATCATCCTTGGTGAATTCAATGCCTGTGTTGGTACAGACTATAATACGAAGAGAGGAAAACTGCGACACCATGGTATTGACAGAATTAGCTCCAAGATTCAGCCTCTTCTTTCTGTTCAGTGACCTCCTCATCACAACAATAATTTTCCAAGTTGACGAACTGAAACACAGATACAACTAAATCTAAACATTGGCACATACTGGATAACATTATTGTACAATAGTGAGAACGTGCGGACATGTGCCTTATCCACTGCCTTAGATGCACTGTTACGCTAGTCAGGCCACTGGTCTGTCAAGAGTGTTATGTCCTCGAAGATAACACCTAAGGCATTACAACACACAGCCACAAACAAAGATTTACACAGCTATCATAAAAGACTTGGCCAACAGAAGGGCACTGAGACAAAATTTATCTTTCCCACTTGCTGGCTTCCCAGAAGACAATGCAGACATTGAAAATAATTGGAATAAGTTCAGAAATGTCACTCAATGTATAGTAGCTGAGGATGTTAGACTTGTCAAATATAAGCACAAGATCTGTTTGATGAGAATGACCAAGTTATAGACCTGCTACTAGATGATGTGCACAAATTCACAGAACCTACATAGCTGACAAAAACAAACAAACAAATACCATTGAGCAAAATACACACAGGGCAGGTTAAACTAAGAGAAAGAAA
Organism: Ginglymostoma cirratum; assembly: GCA_024137785.1. NCBI lineage: Eukaryota > Metazoa > Chordata > Chondrichthyes > Orectolobiformes > Ginglymostomatidae > Ginglymostoma > Ginglymostoma cirratum. Next base: position 14,349,732 of record JAHRHZ010000088.1, on the reverse strand, counting down.
GAAGCAATTGAAAAAAGGCTACAGTTTCAAGAAGCTGCTCATAAGGAAGGATTTTCATGATCGTTTTCTATGGTCCCAAAACCAATAGTACCTACCTTCTCAACAGATGGCAACTGTTCTTAAAGAACAGACGGGAGATTCTTTCTGGTTGGGCAGAGTATTTTAGCATTCTCCAGAACCAAGGACCCAGAATGTAATGATATCATTCAATCTCTTCCACAGCATTATGTTCTGGTCAAGTCTATCTCAAACCTAAGTCACTAAGGCATAAAACAACCTTCTGTGGTAAAGTCCCTGGGCGCTGATGGCATTCCACTAGAAACACGAGGAGTTCACGTTATTTGGCAACTCATTAGCCTTTTGTTTACTCTGGAACCAGGGCATTATGCCACGTGAATATAAGGAAACTTCACAACTCACCTGTACAAACACGTGACAATCATTGTAGTATTTCGTTTCTCCCCAATGCGAGAAAATTCGTGCAAGGGTTATTCTCAACAGTATTGTTATTCATCTTGCGGATTTGATGTACTCAAAATCACTGTAAAGTCACAGAATGAAGGAGCAAACTCATAATCCTATCCAATCCCTGTCTTTCCCACAGATAATCTGCATAACCCATACCTCCCTGGGCACTACGGGCAATTTAGCATGGCCAATCCACCTACCCTGCACATCTCTGAACTGCAGCAGGAAACCGGAAGAAATTCACGCAGACACAGGGAAAATGAGCAACCTCCACTCAGACAGTTGCCGAAGGCTGGAATCAAACCCAGGTTCTTCGTCCTATGAGGCAGCAGTACTAAGCACTGTGCCACCATGATGGGCAGTGTGATGCAGATTGGCACTTCATCAGATACCTTTCCTATCGCCAATAGCATCAAAAAGGCTGCACAATAGCTCCAGTTCTGTTTGCTCCGTACTTTTTGTCATGGTCTGTAATCACGCAAAGATTCTAATATAGAAATATGTTCAATTCACTGTGACATCAACCATTACAATCTACAAAGGCTCAAGGTTCACAGAACAGTTACAGAGTGAGCTCCTGTTTGCAGATGACTGCACTTTCACAGCCCATATTTCTCAAGAACATACGGCTGATTGGTAACTGCTTTGCTCAAAACTCTTCAAGATGCATCTTAGCAGCACTCAGCAATATCCTTGGAGGAAGATCTGCTACTGCTGATGGAGCGGATTTAGACTGGCAGAGGCTAAGAATCTAAGAGTGAAATAACTCCACAGAGGCCAGTATCTTGTCATGAAGTCACCCTTTATTTACACGTGAAAAGTCTTTGACACTGATCCAGCTCCCTCAGAGCGAGCAGGGTCCCTCTATTCAGGATATGTCCTGAGTGAGGCTATGCAATTGCCTTCACTCATGTGACACTCCCTAAGCTCAATCGGACTGTAAAGATGTCCACTTTCATCAGAATACCCTGCAATTCATATGCTCCATTTGTTGCATTTTCCAATGATGCAGCCAGTTGTAGTGCCTGTTTGAAGTCCAGTTGAGCTTCAGATAGATTGCAGTCTTACACAGTTACATCATTAATCCCACATATCAAATAGTCTCTCAGCATTTCATTAAGATTTAAACCAAAAGTCACAAGCTTCTGCCAGTCATCTTAACCTCCCAAAATAGATTCCTTTGGTTCTTGAATTGCCTAGTAAAACCAACAGAGTCTCAGAATTAGAAGAGGTCATAACATTCCTTAACTAATTCTATCAACTCTTAAAAAGTTTCAGTATCTGGTGCCTCAGGGAAACTTAGGTTCCTAAAAACTGAAAAAGCTGCAGGTCCACAAGCTATCAGAAGAATTACTTGTTACTTTTCTTCAGACCTGTATCATTTGCCCAGAAAAAATAACACATTCTTTGCACATACTGGGCCCAGACTTCGACAGCAGGATCAAATGGGTCAAGCTTCCAAAATAACGGCATGATGCTAGAAATGCTTAACCTAACAAAAAGATGACTGTGAGTGAATTTCTTCAGGAGCATAGTTTTCTCTCTTCAGCACTGAAATAACTCCAGAGAAGCTGGTATCCTGTCACCAAGTCACCCTTTATTTATACATGTATAGTATATGACACTGACCCAGCTAGCTCAGAGCCAATTACCAGAGTGAGCAGAATTCCTGACATTCTTGTTTATATCTGTCAGCAGGACTCCTCGATTGGGCAAGGTTAACTGCCCCCAACAGAGAATTCGTATTCTATGAAATCCACCTGGCTGACCTAGTTACAATCACTACATTTGTTTTAAAGTACAGTCTAAGCACATATTCAAGAAGGGACTGTGAAATGTAAAATGTAATCCATGAGTGAGAAAATCCTGATAAGTCTCCAGCAACTTTATCACATGAGAGTTTTCAAGGTTTTCATCAAAGTAACATTCCATATATGCCACAGCTGCATGTTGTGCATTCAATTTCTCAACGTTTAAACGCGGAAGCATTATTAGATAAATGTAAAATGAATTGCTTAAATGAAGAAATGTATATCTGATTTTTATTATTTTGATAACATTTTAGATCATAAATGGGTGAAAATCTATTTTCTGGCCTTCAATGTTTTAAAAATCTATCCCAATGGTCTTATAACTTTACAATCATTCCAGTCAGTACTTACTCAATAGAACCCCTTTCTTGTCCCAGATGACTTATTGCCTAGAGCAAATTAGAACTGTCCTGATTAATTAAAAGTGATTAACTGATCAACTATATTGATCAATATAAAAATCAATAAACAATTATCAGTTCTGATCCAGCCCACCAAATGGCTCAAGGTATTAGATGAAAGCTGAAAACAGAGAACATCAGAATTTAGGGGTATATCCATGACACAGGTCTTAATTCACATTGAAAAATAAAAGCTGCAAGTTTAAAAATGTGAAATGAAATACAGAGTAACTTGCTATTTAATCAGAAATGACAAATGCACCCTTTTCTCACATTAAGGCTTACATTATATTTAAAGGATCATATTTTAAGTGGCAATTGTATTGAACATTCCAAGCAATACATAATTATTCCAATCAGCTTTGAATATATGCTTTCTACAGAACCCTTTTCCACAAAGACATTGAATCATAGAATCCCTACAGTGTGGAAACAGGCCCTTTGGCCCAACAAGGCCACATTGAACCTCAGAGCATCCCAACCAGACCCATCCCCCTATAACCCACCTAATCTACACCTCCCTGACCACTATGGGCAATTCAGCATGGCCAATCAACCTAACCTGCACATCTTTGGACTGTGGGAGGAAACTAGAGCACCTGGAGGAAACCCATGCAGACACAGGGAGAATGTGCAAACTCCACACAGACAGTCACCCAAGGCTGGAATTGAACCCGGATCCCTAGCACTGTCAGGCAGAGTGCTAACCACTATGCCACCGTGCCACCCCTAGCCTGAAGTATCTTGGCAGTGAGAATCTCACCTCCTTACTCCTCAAAGCCTGTCTACCATCTACAAGGTACAAGTCAGGAGTGTGATGGAATACTCCCCACTTGCTTGGATGGGTACCGTACCAACAACACTCAAGGAGCTTGATATCATCCAGGACAATGCTGCCTGCTTGATTTGCACCACATCCACAAGCATCCACTCCCTCCACCACTGACACTCCGAAGTAGCAGGGTATACTATCTAGAAGTTGCACTGCAGGAATTCACCAAAGATCCTTAGACAGCACCTTCCAAAAGCATGACCACTTCCATATAGAAAGACAATGGCAGCGAATACATGGGAAAACCACCATCTGCAAGTTCACCCCCGAACATATCACAATCCTGACTTGGAAATATATTACCATTCCTTCACTGTCGTTGGATCAAAATCCAGGGATTCCCTCCCTAAGGGCATTGTGGGTCAACGCACAGCACATGAGCTGTAGTGGGTGAAGAAGGCAGCTCACTACCATTTTCCTCAAAGGCAACAAGAGACAGGCAATAAATGCTGGCCTAGCCAGTGATGCCCATGTCCCATGAATTAATAAAAGAAAGAAAAATCAACAGCCAAGAGCAGAGATAATACAAAGTGAGAGCTGCCAGCCAATCAATGGGGTGAGACATGATGCCAACATGTAGCTCCCAGCAAGCACTACAATGCCCAATATCCAGCTCCTCAATCAGGCACTGACTGCTTTTGCTCAAAGGATCCCACCCCATGGAGAGCTGACAAGTGGTCCACACATTGTGCATGCCACATGGTGACAGCTCCACTTGGTCAATCCCAGTAGTGGCAGTTTGAGGCTGTTAAGTGAAGCTTAATCCCAATTTTTGACAGGGTGACCAAGTACCTATTCAGGTGAAGAATGAATGGTGGTGACCTTTTGCTACAACACCACCCATCTAATCAAATGACAATCTGGTTTCCATTATCACTACCTCTGGTAGCAGAAGATTCTATATACTATTTCTGAAAGTGATTTGAAATATGGATATTACACTAAAGTAAACCACTAAGGCATTTTCTTGACCAAACCCAAGTAACTTCTACTTACTAGGTTACACAAAGTTCTTAAAATACTTTGATACTCCATAAAATAAGCTGCTACTGTTGAATGGAACAGCTTAATCACTGAGGATACATTTACACTGCAAGTTTAACAGAGGGCAAAGTGATTTTGGCTTCATACCAACCAAAAAAGCAGCGTAAATCTTAATCAATGTTCAACCTGATTTACAATATACTTTCAGCTGGATCCCTGGGCACTTTGTAAGCTCACCTAATCCCAATTTAAGTGTTGTTGAAGCATGAGGATTATGGACACTGTTCGCAGCCTAACATCAAACGTCATCTGATTACTTTGGTCACAAATATTGGGTCCTCAGAACATCATAAAGTAGTTCATATACTCAATGAACTATAACCGAAAAGCAGTCACATAGACAACCATACATGTGAAGTTATTTTTGCCAAGGCTCCACAAATAATAAAAATTGATTGATTGACCAGTAAGTCAGCTTTTACAGATATTGGGCGAGGGAGGAATCTTAGTCAATAGTACTGAGAGAACTCTCTGCTCGTCTGCAGATGGTTTCCTGGATATTTTTCCATCCACCTGAACACTTAAGCAGTCTTCATTTGATCTTTCAACAGCGGTACTCAAGGATAGTATCCCCAAAGATACAGCAGTCATTCAGTGCTTCAAAGAAACGCTTAATGGGGATTGAACCTTAACTTCTTTATTCAGAGGTGTGGGAGCCACACCATTTGATCCAAACTAAGACTATTGATACAAAATATAAATGAACAGACATTTATTTTACAATCAGCTTAGAGTCATCAAATGGTCTTTATTTTGTTATGCATGATTAAATCTCGACCAACTGGTAATGGCAGGTGCAAATATTTATTTAATTTGCAGAATGTTGTTTGTCTTACCGATACTTGTAGGATTAGTGTTCTTAGTAGATGGAACAACACATGATAGTAGAAAACAAAAGCCATTTCACTCTTTTCTGTGCGTACAATGTTTAGTGCTGGGCAGGCAAATATTATTTCAACCATTATCAAGGTTAGCTGATTTAAAGAATTTCAATAGTCATCTTTAAGTCAAAAATGATATGTATATAGTGTGTGTCCATGTCAAAGCAACAAAACAGGTGGCGGCCATTCTCTGGTTAATATCTCAGGACAATGTCTTTACCAACCAGAATTAACCAGCCTTGATTAAAATTTAAACAAAGCTTGGCAGTTTCTTGTCAATCATTATTAACTGGTACATTCTCCATAGCAATACCTCTATCAATCAGGTTCCACTTAGCAATCAATTCATTTTACTTTGATTTATCTTGAAAATTGAAAACTAGATGAAAAGCCACAATAAAGAGTGCCTTTTTCAGAAATACTCGTAATCTTATAGAAAGATAACTTAATTAGAGTCATAGAGTTATAGAGATATACAGCACAGAAACAGATTCTTCAGTATAATTCACCCATGCCAACCAGATATCCTATATAAATCTAGTCCCATGTGCCAGCATTTGGCCCATATCCCTCACCCCTTCCTATTCATATACACATCCAGATGCCTTTTAAATGCTGTAATTGTACCAGCCTCCACAACTTCCTCTGGCAGCTGATTCTATACATGCACCATCCCTTGTGTGAAAAATTTGCCCCTCAGGTCCCTTTTATATCTTTCTCCTCTCACCTTAAACCTCTGTCCTCTAGTTTTGGACTCCCCCAAGACCTTGTCTATTCACCCTATCCATGCCCCTCGTGATTTTATAAACCTCTATAAGGTCACCCCTCAGCCTCCAAAGCTTCAGGGAAAATAGCCCTAGCCTATTCAGCCTCTCCCCATAGCTCAAACTCTCCAACTCTGGCAACATACTTATTGATTTTTTCTGAATCCTTTCAAGTTTCACAATATCTTTTCTGTCGGAGCGAGACCAAAACTGCACACAGTATTCAAATAGTAGCTAAACCAATGTCCTGTACAGCTGCAACATGATCTCCCACCTCCTGTACTCAATGCACTGCCCAATAAACGCAAGCAAACCAACCACCTTCTTCACTATCCTATCTACCTGTGACTCCACTTTCAAATAACTATGAACCTGCGCTCCAAGGTCTCTTTGTTCAACAACACTCCCCAGGACCTTATCATTAAGTGTATAAGGCCTGTCCTGATTTGCCTTTCCAAAATGCAGCAACTCACATTTATCTAGATTGAACTCCATTTGCATCATGTGATGGGATTGGAAGGTGGACTGCATTGTTGGCTGCCAGTTCTGTGTGGTGGTACCTGTGGGACTTCATCATATTCCAGACTAAGATGACAAGAAGACTGACATCTGTTGTGAAAGATTCTAAAATTAAGAATATGATACTTTTCTAAGATAGAAGCAGAGATTCCAAAGCAATATTTCCAGATGAAACTAAAATCTACAATCTTCCGAACTTTGCCTAAAACTGGTATGGTCTTAGAAGACATACAACATCATTATACATTAAAACTGGATTTGTTTGTATATTCTACAACCAGTATTTTGGGATAAACTATTTGGAGTTCAATCATTATTACATTAGATATGAATGCAAATATAAGGCACATAACCAGGGAGGTACATTATTGACAAAGAAAAGTACAGTTCTGGAGATTTATTTCAAGCCCTCTATTTCATTGAAAAGAAGGCTTTTGGGAGCACAATAGGTGTACAAATCTGAGAAAGCATCTTTCCGTATTGTTGAAACTAGATATAAATCATGAGAGATATACGAGGTGAAATTTGTTTTTTATGTTTATAAACAAATATGACATCCATTTTGGCCATGTCATTTCTCATTTATTTGATTGGTTCTGAGAGATGGGTAAAATAAATTTGTTCTCCAACGTTGCAGCTACTGCATTTCTCCATTGCAATATTGGATTTCTACAAAATCAATATTGTTGCTACGTTATAACTGTTTCAGTAAATTCAATATCATTTGTTACAATAGAGTTATCTGACTCCAATCATCTATAGCATACAACAAATAAAACAGTGCTTGCATATGTTTTGGCTGAAAGATACCAGTCAGCATGCTGTAAATTTAACACGTAGAGTAGTGCAATGTTTACTACATCTCGCCTATTGATTTCCACCAACACTCCAGTAACCAAGCACTCGACTCATTCATGACAAGAATGAATAATATCATCCCGTGTTGCATGGCTGTAACAAACTATGTATTTTTATTTCAAGTAAATCTGTTTTATTAAAAAATATGTCTTATTAATTACTGCTATGTTAGTAAACAGGCAGCAGAGGTTCAAATTAATGAAAAGCAATCTGGTTGGAGGCGATAGCATCAGTTTCACCCTTTTCTCAGGAGATACCAGATTTAAATGTTAAATAGCTTTTTCGCACTCATTAGCAAAATCATGATTAAAATTTAACTGATGCATCTTAAAGGGGCATTCCTCTTAACACCACTACCAACTTCAAAAAGCAACCCCAAATATCACATGTTGTTTCCCATCCACTAAGCTATTTGCTGAGCCTGATGGATTATTTTTGCACATCTCTTTTAAAGCATACATCAAAAATTATGTACTCTAAACAAACAAAGTAAATTGATTTTGTAAGATTTTTTTACAAACACGGATGCAAATTATAAGTGGATATTAGAATCGATTTTACAAAAAGCTGCGCAGATGGTGAGCTTTGCGAAATAAATTGTAGCCCGATGCCTATAATTTTCCATCCATGCACAAAAATTATGAATAGCATCCTTGTGATTTCCCAGATCACGGAGCTTATGATGAGGCTCCTGACCAGTGTTACTGATGTGGCAAATTGTCCTCATTGTATCTTACTCACTGCCTGCAGTTTGCAGTCAAAAAAGACTCGATCAGATAAGATCTATACTTTCATCAGTCTTTTTTAAAAGAATATATTTGTCATTTGCACAGTGAGAGCAACATTATTAAATTGTTGAAGTCATGCCTCAAACTGCTTTAACAGTAATTTTCGAAACTGACAGCCCATTTCTTTAAGGAATCTTGTGTATATAAGAATGATTCTCTTAGACATAGGGATTTAAACAGAAAGAAAACAAATATCCTTCCTGTGGAAGAGAATTAAAACTCAAATTTATTACATTTAGTCACTCAAAGGGGTAGCTTTTATTCAAACATTAAGTCTTGATGCACTTCTCCAATGCCTGATTTTCAAACATTGCACTTTGGCAATCACTCCAAAATCATTGCTCTGACATTTACAATATAACTGCTCTCATCTAAAGCCACTTTACCATGTTACACAGATGAAGCCTGAACATCTTATTCCAATCTTTCCATTGCCCCAGGGATACCATTTACAGTTTTCTAATTAATTCCAAAGGGTTATCTTAGTGGTTAGATTTTCATTCTGGTGTAGTACCTTAGAAGATAGAAAGTGACCAACTTATTTGCCTTTGTTATTTATAATAAATTAATTTTATGTTTAATTCATCACTGAGACATATTTTACTTTCCAGTTGCTTACAGGATAAAATGAATTGCCTATGTTGGTATATTGGGACAAACTCCACGATGCAAGAGAACTTTGAAATGGATAACTAAATTTTGAATCTTTTCTTAATTTACTAAAAAATACTTTAAGAGAACTAATATTTTAAGCACAAAAATATTCAATGTTCCTTCAAGGGCAACTGAACTGTCAGTCAAAGTAAATTTGATCAGATATACATCTCGAGTGCATACATAAAGCCAGTTTCAGTTCACTGAAGTCTGAGGTCAATGAATTGTGTTCACGTTAATAATTGATATTTCTTTGTAAAATGTTAAATGGAAACAATTATGTCGTTTTAAGTTTTCAAAAGTATTCAAGACAGATTTGAATTACAAATCTGATCAACATACCACAAGTTGCTGAAAAATCAACATTATAACAAAACAAAATGGTTATTCTATTTACTGGAAACAGGAAAGTAGTCAGGTAGGTTATGGTGTTACCTTGCTGGCTTGTGCATGTATTACAGTTTTACCTTGCACTCCTACCTTTAAGTTATGGATTCAAGCTGTAATGTCTGAAGTAAGCACGGAAATTAGGCTAATATTTTTGAGGCATCACAGCAGTCAAAATGTAAATGTCAGATCATTGATTTTCAAATGATTGACAAGTGCAATTTCTGAAAATAAAGGCACCACAAACGTGAATGGAACCTTAATGTCTGAACAAACGCTAACCTTTGCACGACCAAATAGTAACTAATTTGATTTTTTTTATTTAATTGGAAGGATATCCACTTTCTTTTAGCTTAAATCTCTACATTTAAAGAATAATTTTCATACACTCGCCTCCCTAAAGAAATAAACTTTCACATTCTAAAATTGCTGTTAAAGTTGCCGGAGTCATGACTACAACATAAATTGTCAATAGTGCTGAAAAAATATTGAAGTATTGGAGAAACCAATCCTTTTGTTTAAACATTAAACCAAAGCACATTTTTCAGAAGGATGTTAAAGATTGCATGTTAGTACTTGAAGAGTGATCTCTCAGTTTTGCTGACCAACAATTTGCAATCAAAAAAAAAATCTGTCAGTTATTCAGTTCATTGTTGTTTGTGGACTTTGTTGTATAGAAAAGACTGTTGCAGCATTATCTACATTATGAGAGTTTCAAGAAAGTGCTTTATGACTGCAAATAGTTTCCTTATTTTATCCATAACCATAATCTCTCAGAATCTGTGGTACTTATATCGATAAGACTGTCAGCCATTAGTTTTGTGTGAAACTGACGGCAACAGTCAGCATCCACAAAAATGGAAATCTAGAAGTTACTGCCAGTGATACTCTGCTTCTCCGAAGGTTGCACCGTTGCAGTCTTTGCAAACAGAATCAAAATAAAAACAACTGAGTTGTTGGGAACTTCAAATATTTGCCTACTATTCTTAAACTCTGGACTAATGAAAAGGATTAAGCCTCGTTTAACCAGGAGTAAATGAGTTGTTACCAGCGTGCTAAGTCACAACATCTGCTGAACAAACTCTCTTGTTCTAAAAAAACTTTACACTTGATTAATTTCACCCTTCAGATTAACATATTTTATTACATTCTTAAAAAGATTGGAAATTAAGTTTCTGTTTCAATGAGGTTGTTGACTTGCTTGCTGAGCTGGCTGGTTATCGGACAGAAATTTTGCCACAGTGCTAGGTAACATCATCAGTGCGGCCTCCGACGAAGCGATGTTGTCCTACTCCACTTGGAATATAAATGATCCGGTCTGTTGAGTTGGCTTGTGTCATTTCTGGTTCTTTTTTGCATGGGTTTGTATATGGGGTCTAATTCCACATGTTTGTTGATTGCATTATGGGTTGAAAAACAGGCCTGTAGGAATTCCCGTGCGTGTCTGTGGTTGGCTTGAGCTGCCTAGCTGTGGAATTAGACACCATATATATACCGATGCAAAAGAGAAACTGAAAGAACTGTGGATGCTGTGAATCAGAAACCAAAACAAAGTTTCTGGAAAAGCTCAGCAGGTCTGGCAGCTTCTATGAAGCAAAAAACAGAAGTTATGTTTCGAGTCTGGTGACCCTTCCTCAGAACTCTGGGCCACCAGACCCAAAACATTGCTTCTGTTTTCTTCTTCACAGATGCTGCCAGATTTGCTGAGCTTTTCCAGCAACTTTGTTTTTGCTCCCAATGCAAAAGAGAACCGGAAATGACACAATCCAACTTAACAGACTGAATCATACAAATTCCAAGCGAAGTAGAACAACATTGTTTCATCAGAGGCCACACTGATGATGTTACATACCATGGTGACAAAATGTCTGTACGATAACTAGCCAGCTCAATGAGCAAGCCAATAACCTCATCCACAACCCAATTACAAATCTTCACAAGAATCTTTGTGTTCCAATATTTGAGTTTCTTCCTTCAAATCAAGTACACGTTTCAATTTTTCTCAGGACAATGACCTGTCCAATCAGAATCAACCTTCCTGGTTTAAAATTTAAACTGTCAATCATCATGAATTGGTATATTCTTCATGGCAACACCTCTACCAATCGGAGTCCCATGCCAACCAATCAGAACTTTCCTCTCATGCAGTATAAATGTTGGTTTTCCTCTTGAATTGGTATTCTTACAAATTGTTCTGATCATTGCAAAACAAAATGTATTGACAAAATGTATTTTTTTTCAGCAATACTCAAGCCATGTCCTTTAAGAATACAATATATATTTGTATTTGCCATCCCTAAGTATTCATCTTTTGGTTTGGTTGAACAGCATGCCTGCTATTGCCCTGTCGTGGGTTGACACTTCGCCTGCAAATTTCAAATTGACATTGGAACGGAGGACATATGTGTATTAGATTCAGTTAATACTTTGCTGGCAGCTTACTTCTGAGGTCAATGGCGTGCTCTATTATATTGCTGCTGGTTGCTATATCCAGAACCTGATCTTCTTTAGACTCATGTTAAATCGAAATGCATCTATTGTAGAAATGTATACATAAAAGTGTTTTGCATTTATACATTGCCTTCAAGATGCCCTAAAGTACTTTTCAGACAATGAGATAACACTGAAATGTAAAGGTACAGCAGCCAGATTTATTTCTGCAAATTGTAATATATTGTTAACCAGGTATGTTGTTTATTTATATTGATTGAGGGATAAATATTGGTAGCACATTGAGGATAACTTGACTGCTCTTTTTAATATGGTGCTAGTGGATCTTTTATCTCCACCTGAGAGGGCAGATAGGGCACGGTTAATGTTATCTGAGTTTCCTCAGTTCTAGACCGCATTTGAGAGTTAACCCAGGTTTCCTACTGTTCAAGTCCTACAGTGGACTTGTGCCTGCAACATTCTGGCTCAGAGGTGAGAGTGCAAGTAACTGAGTTACAACCAATTTCTTTAAAATGTCTTTCTCTTCAAACCTAGCTCTCTATCAAAATCTTTGGTTGAAAATTATGTTTTGTAAGAAATGACGATAACTCACAATCTATCTAATTAAGAAGTTGGAATGTCTCCCTCCTTTTTTTCCTTTCATTTTGACCTCATTGATGTTAGCTTCTCTATATGACACTATCGATGAATTTGTTATACTTTTTTAATCATTTTACAAGAACTTTCTTTTCTTTCTCCTTAACAAGAGACTCCTTGCTGTCAAGAACATAGAACAGTACAGCACAGTACAGATCCTTCGGCCCACGATGTTGTGCCGACCTATTATCCTACTAAGATCAATCTACCCTGCATACCCTACATTTTACCATCCTCCACGTGCCTATCCAAGAGCCGCTTAAAAGCCTCTAACGTATCTGGCTCCACTACCTCTGCCAGCAGCGCATTCCACACGCCCACCACTCTCTGTGTGAAGAACCTACCTCTAACATCTCCCCTATACCTTCCTCCAATCACCTTAAAATTATGCCCCCTCGTAACAGTCATTTCCACCCTGGGAAAAAGAATCTGACTATCCACTCTATCTATGTCTTTCATCATCTCGTAAACCTCTATCAAATCACCTCTCATCCTTCTTCGCTCCAATGAAAAAAGCCCTAGCTCCCTCAACCTTTCCTCATAAGACCTGCCCTCCAGTCCAGGCAGCATTCTGATAAATCTCCTCTGCACCCTCTCTAAAGCTTCCACATCTCTCCTGTAATGAGGTGACCAGAACTGAACACAATATTCCAAGTGTGGTCTAACCAGAGTTTTATAGAGCTGCAGCATAACTTCACGGCTCTTAAGCTCAATTCCCCTGCCAATGAAAGCGTTCACACCATATGCCTTCTCGACAACCCTATCAACTTGGGTCGCAACTTTGAGGGATCTATGGACGTGGACCCCAATATCCCTCAGTTCCTCCACATTGCCAAGAATCCTGCCATTAACCCTGTATGCTGCATTCAAATTCGACCTTCCAAAATGAATCATTTCACATTTTTCTAGGTTGAATTACATCTGCCACATCTTTGCCCAGCTCTGCATCCTGTCATTGTCCCGTTGCAACCTACAACAGCCCTCCACGCTGTCCACAACTCCAACAACCTTCATGTCATCGGCAAACTTACTAACCCACCCTTCCACTTCCTCATCCAAGTCATTTATAAAGATCACAAAGAGCAGAGGTCCCAGAACAGATCCCTGCGGCACATCACTGGTCACGGAGCTCCAGGCTGAATACTTTCCATCTACTATCACCCCCTGTCTTCCATTAGACACCCAGTTTTGTATCCAGACAGCCAAATTTCCCTAAATCCCATGCCTCCTTACTTTCTGAATGAGCCTACCACGTGGAACCTTATCAAATGCCTTGCTAAAATCCATATACACCACACCCACTGCTCTACCTTCATCGATGTGTTTTGTCACATCCTCAAAGAATTCAATAAGGCTTGTGAGACATGACCTGCCCCTCACAAAGCCATGCTGACTATTTCTAATCAAACTGTGCTTCTCCAAATAATCATAAGTACTATCTCTCAGAATCCTCTCCAATAATTTGATCACCACAGAAGTAAGACTGACTGGTCTGTAATTTACAGGACTATCCCTTTTCCCTTCCTTGAACAAGGGAATGTCATTTGCCACACTTCAATCCTCTGGCACTACTCACAATATCACACATGAGATGCCATTTACACATGCGAACCTGAATGGGAGTGCTGACAAATTATTTGCCGTTATCTCATCTGACATGCACATGTGTGCACTTGCAACAAGCGTCTCAGGACAAACTAGCAAAAAAACATGGACCCAGTCTAGCGTTCCCTTCTCTAACTTAAGGTTCGGATAATAAACAATCAATTCTCAGGCCAACATCCCCAGCAGCGGGGTGCTTGTTGCTGTCAATAAGCTGTATTGCGCATGGCCACATCATTCACATGTCTGACAAAAGACTTTCAAAGTATATTCCCTACTCCAAGCTCTGTCATGGCAAAGGGTTACCAGGAGAGCATGGAAAGTGCTGCAAGGACATTATCAAAGCCTCCATTAAAAATTGTAATATCCCACAAACTTTTGGGAATCTCATAAACAAGGGCACTCAAACTGGAGAAGAGGCATCTGCAAAAGCACCAGCCATCTCCGACAGGACCAGATGGAGATCAAATGCAAACAGCAAAAGGATCACATGAAAACCCAGGCATCCCACAGTCACACGCCTTCAAACACCATTTGCTCCATGTATGGGTTTGTGACAGTAGCACTAATAAACTGTTTAGTAATCTCAGGACTGACAACACCAGAGTGGGAGAAAGTCGCCCTCAGCCTCGAGGGACTGCCAAGAAAAATGAGATTCCCAATTGTTGTCTGAATTGAGGTTGTTCAAAGGAAAATCCTGGGACATCTTGGGTCATTACATTTGAGCCATTTGGAACTCTATGTTGCCCTTAGTAACCCTAATTAAGCCTAAGTGATTGGAATATTTCCCAATTATATCATTGAATCAAGAATCACTTAGCCTGCATCAAACATGCCGACTTTTCCTTCAGAGCACTAGAAACAAACTCTGGGCTTTTAAATCATTTTATCAGATGTAATTACCTAAGCACAAAATGAACAACCGAAACCATAAACATGGTGAGGCAAGATTGTGCCATAATTATGATTTTGATATACCATTGTTGTATGTGATTCATCAGAGAATTCAAAGGTAGGCAAAACTAGATGTCTCATGGGTCCATTAATCTCTAAATCCTCGCTATAATATGATATTTGACAAACTTCAATAGTGTCTGAAATGGTCAGCTTCTAGCCGCATTGAAATATTGAAACTTTGTGCTCTAGAAACAGACTGCTTACATCTGAAATATAAAGGCAACATGTGCTACAAAAATACCATGTCAGCATCGGATTAGTGTCTCAGTCGTTCATAACATTTATCTGTTTCCTCTCTAAGAGGGTGGATGGAGCTGCTAAGTACTTTCAGTAGTTTCTGTATTTATTTCATATTTATCGTATTCATTGCTTTCTTTTATTTAACAGGATGCCTAATTTGTACAACATGGTATATAACACCCAAATAATTAATAACTCTGTATTCACATAAGCATGATGCAAAAGCAAGATTCAAATATTAACACATCTATCCACTTTTTAAAATTTTTTTTCTTAAAAAGTCCCAGTTTAATTTAAAAGAGAACTCGAGCATAGACCTCTTCGTACATTCTCTTGAACAATTACTTGGTGATTTATAGAATCATAGAATCCCTTTACATTCCATTTGCAAGCATGCACCACGTAACTTGGAGTATTCCATTACCTACCTTCTTAAAAAGCATCTCACTGTGACTGAGAATGCAATACATAGAAATTAAAGGAGGTCTGAACGATTAAAATTATACATAATTCTGTTTATTTTTCTTTTTTGGCTTATAGCTAAAACGGCTGCATTCTACATTTGGTGGCTCCTTTTTCTTGGAAATCATCAAAACACCACTTCCTAAGGCTGTCATTTTGCATGTGGACAGCTGAGTGGGCAGCAGCTGCACTTATCCACTGTCCACCTCCTGTCAGGCCTCACTTTTGAGGTAGTGCATGAAACAATGAGTAGTGAGACGGATTCTGTGTTGTGTCTGCATTAGATAAGTTGAAGAATGGGTGAGAGAGAAGGTGAGGGCCATAATTCACATCCATCATCTGATCACTTAGTCCAAAATTAGAATATTTTACAGTTTCATTTCCAAAAGTATTTTAAGTAGCTTAGAAAATGCACAGACTGTAAAATGTGATTAATTGCTATTAGAAAACGCACAGAAATGAATAAAGTGTGATTTCTTATCACATGTATGGTGGCTTAGTGGTTATCATTGCAGCCTCACAGTGCTAGGGACCTGGGTTTGATTCCAGCCCCAGGTGACTGTCTGTGCAGAGTTTGCACATTCTCCCCATGTCTGTGTGAGTTTCCTCCCACAGTCCAAAGATGTGCAGGCTAGGGGGATTGGCCATGCTAAATTGCCCATACTGTTCAGGGGTGTGTGGGTTATAGGGGGATGGGTCTGGGTGGGATGCTCCAAGGGTCAGTGCGGACTTGTTGGGCCAAAGGGCCTGTTTCCACACTGTAGGGATTCTAATTCTTTCTAATGTTGTAAATGTAGTGCAAAAGAATAATTTATTGCAGTGGATAAGTATTGGTCTTGATCATCAATGTAGGCTTTTGGAACTAGTGTTTCACAACAATAGGATGTATTTTATACCTTATAAATTCTACAATCAGAATAAATATGGATTCAAAACTGGGAAAGAGTGCTTTTGATTCAACAGTAGTGCAATTGTATCTGCTTCAGATTTCCTGTATGTTATTATTTTCATTATATTGTTTAAAATGAACAACACCTAACTCTATTTAATATTCCTTTAGCATTAGAAATAAGCTGAAGCTTTCTTCCACTTGCACTGGAATAGCGAGACCCTTTCAAATGGCATTGTTTAGAGCGCCATCTTATGGTAGCAATAAATTCCCACTTCCTCAGAGGAAAAAGTTCAACTAAATTTATAGTGAAAATGACGAAAAATTAAATTAGTTTTGAATAAAGAATCTATTACAACAAAATTTCTATTGATGAACTGATAATGAAAATATTTAACATACTAAACAATTCAACTGTTTAAACATAACATGAGCTACATATGAATACTTAGCACGTGTGTATGCAGCAGGGGTATCTGATCTTCGATGGAAAATAAAGCTATGTAAAAAAGGAAGATGCTGACTATAACATGTGCTTATTAATAATTTATCAGGGAAATTTGCACAACAGAAATAATTATTTAGCGTTCATAATGAAGAGAGATCTGTGGAGCAACACTTCATAAATGTATTTTTTTTGCAGGAAAAAGAATTTTCAGATTTCTGTTACATTTCAACATAAGTGGCACTGTTTTTGGCAGGACCAATGACTTATTCCTCAGTAAAAAGAATTGCCTTATATAATTAACACCATATGATCGGTAAATTAATGCATTTTTGTTCATTTATCCACACATTTGCCAACAGAAAACACAAATAAGCTTGATATACCCTTTGTCAAATATCTCATGAACAGGACGTCTTCTCTGGATAATAACATGCACAGGGATTTCTGTCAATTATTTCCCCACCTCTGTCCAGTCATATTGAGGGTCTTATTCCACAAACAAGGCACCCATGTTTCATCTCAGGCGGGACTGGCTAACTCAGCACAGACCAGTGTTTATATCCCAAATCTTCCTGCGACCATCCTAGGCCATAGAGTTCAGTGCCATACTACTTGATTCTGCTACTACCCCACCAACTCTTCCAAGTTCTTTCTCTCTCCACCACGCAGTGAAGGATTTGCACTGACTCATCTGATTGCCTTTACATGTGGCCTGTAATGCTAGTAATGATATCAGGGTAAGGCATGCCAATGTGAAAAATGCCTAAGGACATTTATTTTACAAATTAAAGGTGCACCATTAAGTTTCAGCATGGAGCATCTCATATTGTAAAAAAGATTGGTTAGAAAATCTTTAGCCTGGTCTTTAGTTAGTTTTTTTTCAATTTAGATTGGGAATAAAGGAAGCCACTCTGATGTGAAAAAGAGCAAAGAACGCACAACTACTTCCATTCAGGATTGATGTGCCTAAGACAAGAATGTTTGTTTTGGTTTCCACTTTACCATAAACATTCACATGCTCCACCAGCAGATTACTTTCATTTATTGATTTCACTGTTAAAAACCTAGGGCTCTCCAACCCCAGAAAATCACCACGACACATTTAAGTTTAGGCTCTGCATGAGATGCTTGATCATTGAAGTGTTGTTGAACTGAACTCAGAGCTATCTCCAATAGGTTTTGAAGCTGGAACGCTCATTAGAGCAGTCATTGTTACAATGCTAAAAAAAATGCAGCGTTGCTCCTGGTTGTGGTTTCATTTGGCTGAGAATCAGCCGTCTGCATGCAGTTAACAAAACTTTAGCTGATCTTTTAAGGATCGATCAGATTCAATCATAAGAATGTGTGGAGGCGTTCAAGATCTGTTCCAAACAATAGAATATGCTGCCAAATATCCAGAAAATCACTTTTCTTTTACACTTGTAATACTCTGTTTATTAATTCTTGTGCCTGCAGCGCCCGTGGTTTATATACATGAGAAGCTGCAATACAGAAGGCTCAAGGTTACAGTAAGACTCCAGTTCCGGTAGATTGTTTGCTGAGCCCCGGGAAATAAGAGATATCTCCTGTTGAGGAGTGTCCACTCCGCCTTCAAATCCTTCTTTCCAACCCCATGCTGACCAAATGGATTCATTGGAACGCAACCTTTTTTTCATTGCACAAGGCTATAGTTTCAGTCCGGCTGCAAACGGGAATCCTCAAAGTAAGCGGTGACAGGGACCAGTCGAATTTACTGGCTTTGAAGAACTAGTGTCAAGGAGCTGAAAATAATAAATCTCTCCTTCTGCACAACATATGGTAAACTTCCCTCAAAGAAGTTACGCAACCTCGCTTCGCGGGCACTTGCTGGAAGTAGATTAGAGTGATGTTTGAGAAGCCAATATAAAGAACATAAAAAGATCAATTCGAGATATTGACTGGTTACGTGGCATTTGGTGACTTCGAACCAAGTGATCACCACATAATCTGGAGTTCAAAATTAAAATTGCTAAGGATTGCCATCTTAAATATTCCTGTTCGAGCACATTCTGAGCTATCGTTCACAGACGGCGTCTCATAAATGATGGTCACCGTGGGAGCCACCATCAAGTTTTATAACTTACCCCCTGCAGCTAAACCGCATGCATTGAGCGGTACATGCAGATCTCCCAACGCTGAACTTACCTGCAAAGACTTGACCCTCTGCGCTTGACAACAGATACACCAGAAGACAGAGGGGAATCGGGAGCGGTCTCATATCTGGCAATTTTCCTCGCATTACTTGCGCCGTAGTGGCATTATCCCGCTGGCCGGCTGATTAGCAAGAGATGATCCGTTGGAGATAGCCGGAGCGCCGTGGTGTACTTCAATGCTGACTGCTTCTGGCTCTGCCTGGCAGCTTGAAGATGTTCAAGTAGTTGCTGAGTGAGGGCTCCCCCGGGTCCTGACGCAGACTGCTTCTCACTTCCTCACACACACACACATACACACGTACGCGGCTGAGCGCGAAGACCGCTTCCAACTCAAATATTCGGGAGAGAAATCTCTTTGCAGAAATCTCTTTGCAAAAGAGCAACTGGCGGAATCCAGGTTTTTTTTTAAAGCAGTTGAGAAAGACAGCGGTTCCACGTTCAGTTATTGGGATGAAGCTGTTAGAAACGGACTACCCTGAGTAATGAGGAGGCTAACATTGTAGCAAACAGGTTGTCATAGGGTCTGTAGAAATATTTGATAGTTCATTTGAGTGACAAGTCCAGTCCTGTCAGATGGATCGAGCTATTTGCGACAGAGAGCCTGCAGCACAATGTAAATAATAATGAGTCAAGATGACCAAACGTTTTTTTCCAACTGACAACAGCGATATCTTCGAGTATCCGAAGAATATTGAAATATATCGGATTTCCAATGAACAGTTATCTCTTCGTGCATAATCCTGAATATCTCGCTTTAACTTTAAGAAAAAGCAGGGAGAAACTATTAAAAGTAGAGGCACAGAACCCAGTTATAATTCTCATTCGTTTTTCATACTTAATCATTAAACAATTTTCTCCAGTGTCTCTCATAAATCGATGCACTAAATAACTAATTTATTCTAATTTATGCAAATCTTTCTATTATGATAATTAAAATCATTTTTGAAAATTCCCAGGATGTTTACATGTAAATTATTTTTTAAAGTAAGATAGGCAGTGTTTTTGTCAGTAAATATATTCAGTATGACTTTGGAGTCAGTTCAGTTGATAGGGTTCTATCAGGGTGCATTTGCATTATAAATTAATCATTGGTATAGAATGATTTAGACTCTTTCTAAAGGGGCCCTCTTGTGGTGCAGTGGTAGTGTCTCTGTCCCTGGACCTCAAGTCCCATCTGCTCTAGAGGCAGTTAATAACATCTCTGAACAAGTTGATTAGGAAATATAGACTAGACTCTTACTAAATTAGGAGTGAATTAGGTGTTTAGACCTGAGCAGTGAAACAAAACCTTGCTGTATTCTCCCAACACAATTTGCATTGCAATGCTGTGCTATTACACTTGACCCTGAACCAGAATTTGCAATGTGGCAATGCAAGACAACCCTACTTCCCACCTTAACTTCAGCTGTAATGGAAAGGTGCCCCCCAAATTCCCCACAAAACAGGTCAGAGGACAGTGGTCTGGTGGAGAAAGAATGCTTTGTATTGAAATCTCACTGCTGGTTTACAAGCTGTGTAATCATGAGAACAATAAAGGTGGATCTACGTTACTGATGCAAATGGAGAGTAAATTGCTTTCAAGTTTACTGAGGATTTGGATAACTTATTTGCAATATCTGGAGCTGCTCGTGATAGTACACTGTTAAAGAAGCTGCAGGGAAAGGAAAAAGAGGGTTTTACATCTGAAAGTATTTTTTAATTTTCAGGATGCAGACCTTTATGATAATACTGAAATCCCTACTTACTCTGAGGTCATTTTAAGCATTTTTGAGTGATTGTTTCCAATTACTTGACCATGATAAGTTGGCATAGGACTATATTTACTTGTTGTAGGCCCAACAATCTTCAACTGCTTCATTAATCATAAGGTCAAAAGTAGGGATGTTCACTGATGATTGCACAATGTTCACCATTCGCGACTCCTCAGATGCTGGAGCAGTCCATATCCAAATGCTGCAAGACCGGGACAATATCCAGATTTGGACTGAAAAGTGACAAGAATGTTTGTGACACAAATGCCATGCCAAGACCACCTCCAATAAGAGAGAATCTAACCATCATCTCTTGATATTCAATGGAATTACCATTGCTGAATTCTCCTAATAACAATATCCTGGAAGTTACCATTGATGAGAAACTGAATTGGACCAACCATTTGATTACAATGGCTACAAAAGCAGGTCAGAGGCTAGGAATACTGAAGTGAGTAACTCATCTCCCTACTACCCAAAGCCTGGATACCAGTTACAAGGCACAAGTTAGGAGTGTGTTAGAATATTCCCATCTTGCCTGGATGAGTGAAGCCACAAAAACACTCAACAAGCCTGACACCATTCAGGACGGAGCAGCCCACTTGGTTGGCACACATCCACTAACATCCAATCCCTCCACTACCGATGCTTAGTAACTGCAGTGTGTACCATCTGCTTGATGCATTGCAGAAATTCACCAAGGCCCCTTAGCACTTTCCAAACCCTTGTCCCTTGCCATCTAGAAGGACAAAGGCAGCAGATACATTGAAACACCACCATACGTATGTTCTCCTGCAAGCCACACTCATCCTCTCTTAGAAATATATCACCATTCCTTCAGTGTCACTTCATCAAAATCATGGAATTTACTCCCTAATGACATTGTGGACCTACCTACAGCACTTGGACTGCAGTTGTTCAAGAGGTAAGCTCAGCACCTCCTCCTCAAGGGCAGCTAAAGATGGACAATGAATTCTGGTTCAGCCAGTGAGGCCCACATCTAATAAATTAACTTTTAAATAAAAATAGCTGTATACAGGTGGTTCGGAGATAGCAAGAACTGCAGATGCTAGAGTCAGAGTCTAATACAGTGTGGAGCTGGAGGAACACAGCAGCTGAGGCAGCATCAGAGGAGTAGGAAAATTGAAGTTTTGGGTCAGGACTCTTCTCTATGCAGGTGATTTATTTTCTCAGTAAAATGTTCTCTTTAATAACTATAATGTCATTCTAGCAGCTTTTCTTGCTCATTTTTCTGAGGTTTGTCACACACTGTTAGATTTATCAAATTCAATTGCACAACTTCCCATGAAAAGATTTGGTATTCACAACCTATAGGTTGTGAGGTCATTGCTATAACCATTTTGAATTGTTATGTATGCCAAATGATTAAGCCAAGTTCAGATGAAAGTGCAAATAAATACCTTACAAATCTTTTTGTTAACTTTGAGTCTTCATAAAATGTTGCACTTTGTACATTTTCCTTGAAGAGTCTTTAAATTAAAATGTGAAATCCCATTATCTTTGAAATTATGGGACGTCTATGAAATGTACATGTGGTTGCTTCGCTTACATGCTAATCAAACATTTACATTTTCATTTGTCCACATGGACATGAACTGATATCACGTGAGCAATACCACAAAGTGTCATGTCTTTTGAAATGTGTTAGAAAATGGGAAATTAACCTGGGAATGCACATGTTTTTCAGATTCCTGCATTTTAGATCATGCTGTTGATGCTGTTTTTTTTTATTCTTTATTCATTCACAGGATGAGGGTGTCACTGGCTAGGCAGCATTTATTGCCTATCCCTAATTGCCCAGAATGCAGTTGAGAGTCAACCATTTTGTAGGCCAGACCAGGTAAGGATGGCAGTTTCCTTCCCCTAAAGGGCAAGAGATAATGGATTCATGGTCATCACTAGACTCTTAGTTCCAGATATTTATTGAATTCAAATTCCACCATCTGCCATAGCAGGATTTGAACCCAGGTCCCCAGAACATTGGCTGGGTCTCTAGATTAATAATCCAGCAATAATACCAGTAGGCCATTGCCTCCCCTGAGGGTTTTGTTGATTCAAAACAAAAGTAAAACAGACTGTCATTTTATGAATGGTCTTGCATATATGCCGTCGGTAGAAACTTATGAAGGTTACTAATTCAAAAACAGACAAAATATTTCAATATTTTGCTGTAGATTGATGATTAGTTTTGATACTCATCATTTCATTGAAGTTAGCACAGTGGAACAAAGTACTGAAAGGTGAAATATGCCAACAAGGTACACATTAAACCTCTGTAGCTCTTCCTCAACATTGTGCAGTAACTTTAAAATCAAAAGACGACTCTCTTGCCACATTAGTGTGACATTTCCATTTTCTGTATTAGCAATACTTGAATGAGACTGACAAGTTAAGTTATGGGAACTTTGCAGCAAACCTATCCTCAGTAATAAATGGTTTGTGGCTCCCCAAACTAATTTACTGCAAGATGTGAGGCTGGGAGAGAATGAAAAGCTTTGTCCCTTTTGGCTGGGCTTGATTCACGGCATTCAAGGAGGTATAAAATGACATTATGCTAAACCCATGTGATAGCAAACACTTTTGAAACACTCATCTCTTCTAACCAGTGGTGTTATGATTTTTGTATTTATTCAAAAGAATGCTCATCCATAATTGACCTTGAACTTTTAGGATCCATGTGATGAAAGAATTTCTCTATTTGGGATTTTCCTACAAATTTTTCTGTACCCTTGTTCTCATAAGTGGCAGCAGTGACAGCTTTCTGTGATGGCTATGCAGCATTTGTAAGGTATTCATTTTCACTTTTATCTAACTTTATCGTAATCATTTGGTATACATAACAATTCAATGGTTATAGCAATGACCTATAGGTTGTGAATACCAAATCTTTTCATGGGAAGTTGTACAATTGAATTTGATAAACCTAATTCAATAAATCACAGACAATAGGCCACCATTTACCAGCAGGGAATTTGATTGCTTCCTAAAGTTGAATGAAATAAATCCATAGAGACCAGTGTCCCGTCATCAAGTCACCCTTTATTTACACATGGATAATAGTTGACATTGGCCTGGCTTCCTCAGAGCTAGCCCTCAGAGTGACAGGATGTCTAACAGTCCTGTTTATATCTGTCAGCCAGACCTTCCTGGTCTGGCTGATTACGTTAACGGTCCCAATCAGGGAACTCACATTCTCTATGGTCCACCTGGCTAGTTTTATTACAATCACTACATCCCTCCCCCTCTAAGTCCAGGAATGGAGGCTGTTCTTTTTCTTGTAAACTCTCCTGGCACAATTTCACACCGGCTCCGGTTCCTCTGACTCAGCGTCAGATACAGGCAACAAGTACAGGACCATATCTTGCCTCTTGTGCCCAGAATACCTTGGAAGAAATGCATCCTTTTCTTCAGGCGGTAAAGGTGTTGAGATTGCGACATCTGCCGTGTCCAACGAAGATTCTGAAGTTTCTTCAAGGTGAGGCGGAGGGGGAGAACCCATGGCTTCTGACAACTTCTTGGCTGTTCTAAGGGGCTGGGTGTGTTTTGCTCCTGCCCTGTTTGCAAGTTAGCAGTTTTCATGTGGTCCACATGCTTGTTCAGGACTGCCTCACCTACCTGAACTGTGTATGTCACGGGACCTGATCTCATGTTGACCATGCCTCTTACCCATGCAGGTCCATTTCCATGGTTTTGGCACCGATCTTCATCTCCTGAAGTAAACTGTCTGTCTCTCTTAGCAGAGTCTTGTGTCCAGCAATGACATTTCTGATGCCATTTCAACCTCCTTCCTAGATCTGGGAAGATCAGGTTTAACCCAGTGCGCTGTCTTCCCATTAGCAGCTCTGCTGGAGCAATCCCTGTAAATTGCATGAGGGGTGGTCCAATAATCAAATAGAAACCAGGACAATTAGGTATCGAGTGAAGCTGTAGGCTGTTTCTTTAATCCTGCCTTCAAAGTTTGGACTGCTCTTTCCACCAGACCATTGGACAATGAATGGTATGGAGCTGCCCTTACATGTCGAATACCATTCAACTTTAGGAAATGCTCAAATTCCCTGCTGGTAAATGATGGCCCATTGTCTGCGATCAACAGTTCCAGGAGCCCATGTACTGCAAAAGATGCTTGCAGCTTTTCTATCATTGTCCCTGTATCTGACGAATGAACTCTCTGTACATCCAATCACTTTGAGTGAGTGTCCACAATGGCTAAGAATGTTGAGCCCATGAAAGGGCTGGCATAGTCGAGTAAACAAGTCTAGTATTTACCCAGCCGTTCCCACGAATGTGAGAGAGCTGTTTGTGGTAATTTTTGTCCTTTGTAGAATCCCTACAGTGTGGAAGCCGTAATTCAGCCCACCGAGTCCACACTGATCCTCCGAAGAGCATCCCACTTAGACCCCTCCTATACCTGTAACTCTGCATCTCCCCTGGCTAACCCACCCAGCCTGCAAATCCTTGGACACTATGGGAAATTTAGCACGGCCAATCCAACTAACCTGCACATCTTTAGGCTTTGGGAGGAAAACAGACCATCTGGAGGAAACCCACACAAACACAGAGAGAATGTGCAAACTCCACACAGACAGTTACCTGAGGGTGGAATCAAAACCGGACCGCTGGCACTGTGAGGCAGCAGTGCTAGCCGCTGAGCCACTGTGCTGCCCTTGTTGGCACTTTGGGCACTGCTCCATCAACATGGCTATGTTTGTATCCAGTCCTGATGACCAGATTTAACTTCTCACCAACATCTTCATTTTGGACTGTCCTGGATGACTCTGGTGGAGTTCAGTCAGTATCTGGCAGCGACCTTTGCTTGGGACAATCACTCTAGCTCCCCATTATAAAATGACGTCCTCTACCATGATCTGGTCTCATTGGGTCCAGGAAGGGTTCAATTCTGGCAGTGATGGCCCTTTTGCTTGCCCCATCACCACCAACTGTTTTAGTTTTGCCAGGACCAATCTTCTGGTGTCCACAGTCTGATATTATCAGTGGTGACCGAAAGGACGTCCAGAAAGTTTAATACCAGAACGGATTCTTCCAGTAGCGGCATCACTGGTAGGGTATCTGCCAGGAAGAGGTGGCTCAAGGCATCCGCATTTGCTACTTGGCCTCCCAGGTGGTGTTCCAACTTGCAATTGTACTCACTTAGAATAAGCGCACACTGCTGAAATTGACCTGAAGATATTGGTGGCATGGCCTTGTCCGCTATGAGTAGCCCTAACAAGGGCTTGTGTCTGATGTTACTACAAATTTTCATCTGTAAAGGTGGAACTTTCTCACACCAAAGATGACTACCAAACCTTCCTTCTCTATCTGGGCTATTTGCGCTCTGCATCAGCCAAAGTCTGGGAAGCATACGTTATTGGGCATTCCTCTCCATTAGCCCAACTGTGAGCCAACGTTACCCCAATACCATACGGGGAGTATCATATGTATCAGATCTTGCATGGGATCATAGTGTACCAACACCTTAAACAATGATAGCTGCTTCTTCACTTCCCTAATGGCTACAACCTGGCTACAAGACCATTCCAAAGCTGGCTCTTTTACAAGAGGAGATGTGCAGATGCCGGAATGGAGGCCAGGTTACAAATGAATATTCCATTACAATTCACCAACCCAAGAAAAGGCACAAGCTCCCACAAATATGGGAACCGGGGCACTTTTGATGGCTCTCATTTTATCTTCCAGTAAGTGGAACCCAGTCTTGTTGATACTGTAGCCCCAGTAGGTTATCATGGGTGCCTGGAAGACACATTTCTTCCCTTCTAAGGCATACGCCCACCTTGGAGAAACATCTAAAGATCATGTCCAAGTTCTCTAAGTACTCTTGATATGTACTCGCTGTTATTAACACATCATCTAGATAAATGGTGACCTGGGGTAGACCTTGTAAAATGTTCCCCATTGCCAATGAAAAATTGCACAAGCTAACGATACCCCAAATGGTAGTCATGTATGTTAGTACAACTCTTATGGGTATTAATTGTGGCATACTTCTGGGAATCCTCATGTAAGTGCAATTGCAGGTGTGCATGGCTCATATCCAGCTTTGCTAAGGACAGCTCTTTCTCGCCAGTTTTGTGTATAATTCCTCTGTGGAATGGATTCAGTATTTATCCAGAAGTGAGAAATGGCTTAACTGTTTATTTAAAATCCCCACAAAGGCAAGCCAACCTGTCAGGGTTCACAATTGGTGTGACCATTGCTACCCATTTCACAACTTGTATTGATTTGTTGAATCCTTTGCTTTCCAGCCTACTGATTTCTGCCCCTATTTTTGCACTTAAGGCAAATGGCACTGGGCAGGCCTTGCAGAATCATGGAATTGCTTCCTGGTCAATATGCAAGGTGGCCTTGGATCCTTTGATAGTCCCTAGACCTTCTTGTAAAACATCTGGGTATTTAATTCGGACTTCACTCAGGCAACCATTTTCTAATTGAAAAATGTTCAGCCAATCTAGGTGAATCTTTCACAATTAATTTCACTCCATCAGACTTGGATTCAAGCCTTTTGCTACAATCAGTGGTAACTGAACCAACTACATCCCATTTGAGACTGGAACCAAAATTGTACCCTTCATGTGTAAGAGGTTCCCCGGTACAGTTTCTCAGTCCAGCCAAGGTCTTACACAATCTTAAGCATTGGAGTCCAAAGCAAATTTTGTTAAAGTTTGGTTCTGCAATCACTGATACAGCCACGCCAATATTAACCTCCATTAGAACTGGGTGACCATTTAACCAGATATTTATTTTGATTGATTCTGATTTGTATATTGCTCAGCAATTCAACTGTTTCAGTCTAGATGCAGGTGCATTTTCCAGGGTTTGCACTCTTGTGGATACTGGCTTATGAGTTCTCTAACTCAATTTAGATTTCGTGGGACTCTTTTGCTGTCTCAAGTCCACTTTCCTGCAGCAAGTTCAATGGCTTGCTGGCTCAGATCCTGAAGAAAATGTTAACTATTTGGCTGAGGCTTGGCATTCTTTGCTGCGGGCTGACCTGAAGTCCTTCTGTTCAGGATGTGTCCTGAGTAAGGCTAAGCAATTGCCTTCACTCAAGTGGTTTTCCCCAAGTTCAATCGGCCTGGTGAGGGTGCCCACTTCCATTGGCAGATTCTGTAACTCATTTGTTCCACTTGCTGCATTTTCCAATGATAAAGCCAGATGTAGTCCCTGTTTGAACTTCAGTTGGGCTTCAGCCAGTATGCACTTTTGCTTGGTTACATCATTAATCCTATATACCAGATATTCTCTCAGCAACTCATTAAGGTTGAAAACAAAAGTCATATTACTCCAACAGTCATCTTAACCTCGTCAAAAATCCTGACACAGATTCCGCTGGTACTCAAAGTGCCAAAATTTACCAATGGCATTTCAGCATTTGGGGAGACTTGGGGTCATATATTCCTTAACTAAATCTGTCAACTTTTGAAAGGTTTTAGTACCTGGTGCCTCACGAAATGTAAGGCCCTTAATGACCAAAAAAACTGCAGGGCCACAAGCTGTCAAGAGAATTACTCATTGCTTTTCATCTGCCCCAATGTCATTTGTCTGGAAAAAAGAATGCATCCTTTCCACATACGGCTCCCAGTTTTCGATGGCATAATTGAATGAGTCAGGATACCCAAAAATCGGCATGATGCCAGAAATCCTTACCCTAACTCAAAGATGACTGCTGTGAGCGAATTAATTCAGGTGCGTATTTTTTTTCTCTTGTCGCCACTGAAATAACTCCAAAGAGGCTAGTATTGAGTCAGCAAGTCAGTATTTATCTGCACATAGAGAGTCCTTAACACTGGTCCAGTTTCCTCAGAGCCTGCTGTTAGAGCAAACAGACACTCCTGTTTATATCTATCAGCCAGGACTCCCTGATTGGATCAGACTAATATCCCCAATCAGGGAACTCATATACTATGAGGTCCACCTGGCTGACCTCGTTACAATCATTTACAGTTTAGTACAGTGTATGTTATAGATGAAACATACTAGAATGCTGGTGGTGTAGGGTGTGAATGCTTGAAGTGGTGGATAGAATGCCAGTCACACAGATAATGTTGACCTTGATGATGTGAAAACCGAAAATGCTCACAAACTCAGCAGGTCTGGCAGCATCTTTGGGAAGAGAAACATAGTTAACTTTCAGAGATAACAAGGTGTAGAGCTGGATGAACACAGCAGGCCAGCAGCATCAGAGGAGCAGGAAGGCTAACATATCGGGCCGAGACCCTTCTTCAGAAATCACTTAACTTTCAAGTTGATTTTGACTCTTCAGAAGAATCTGTGTATGCAAGATCTGAAGAAACTGGATCTTCATACAGTCCTTCCTCAGGATCAGACGAAAGTTGGTCTCTGGGATTCTGTTGTCAGGACTGGGATCCCTAGGAAACTCTTTTGCAATTGACAAATTTGAGGAAATATTGGATAATAACAGGGAATTTAGACTCTATATTTCCCTGTAGGTATTAATCTCACCTGAGAGTTTGGACTGATTTGATCTTTAAGGTTTATATTCTGCACTTTACATTTGTTTCCAATTTTCTGTTCAAAAGATCATAATCATTCTATAGTTGATCAATTTCATTAATGAAGGCTTGCTTTCTCAGGGATAGCCTTTGTGAAATTTAAACTAAGACCTCACATTGTTCTCAAGAGTTCAAGACTTTTGCAGATGTAAGTTTGTCATTTTGTTGACTGTAGCAGACTGCTTGCATCAGTTCATAATTCATAGTGATATTTTTAGTTCAAAATAATTTAGTAAAGGTGATTGCTTTTTTAACCATCGGAGCATCTTTTGTATTTGTCAATTTCTCAGGAGTGATGGCTGTCTCCACAGAATATTTGTGGACATTTCCTGTAGTCTTTTCTTTTTCAGAGGTAGGTCCCTGTTTTCTTTCAATCATTTTACTATGTACCAATATCAATTCTTACCAGTGGTTGTGTTTATTCATATGCCACTACCTTGCTGTTTGAACCTCTCTCTGTAACTCATTATGCTGGAGTATAAAATTTGGAGGTTTTCATTTGCTTTATTATGTTATCAATTAGGCGCTGTGATTTTTTTGTTTGATTTTTCGAGACACGGACCCTTTTCAACCTCTGAAGCGTCTTTTTCTAAAACTTGTTCATACTTTATGCACTCAAATTCCTGTTTCTCATTCAAAAATAATCTATGCTCAAACAGGTGCTCCTTATTCCTTGGTTATGAAGTAATTTCTTCTGTAAAAGCCCTCTTGGCAAAGGAAGAACTTCAAGTTGTAAAACTTCAATTTGCATTAACACTGTTTTTGAAGTATGTAGAAAGATCCTGGATCTCATCTTGCCCTGAAAAATTAACAATAGTAGCATCTTTATTCCCATCTAATAATTAATCAGAGGGCATTTGTAGATTGAGCATGTCCTGTTGTAGGTGGCCACCTTCACGCTTGGTGCACTTTTGTTCTGCTCTCTCAAAACAGTTCTCAAAATATGAAGGAACTGTAAAATTCATTTGTGATTCCCTGGGGATGGCATTTCATCAATGAAACCTGGTTTGTAGTATAATACAGCAATGCTAGCTTCATCTGCTACTTTATTAATATTTAAAGCTACACAAACATGACTATTTAAAAGGACCAATAATGATGCGGAATAAAATATAAAATATTGGTGATTTCTCTCACATTATAACATAGACTAGCAGCCACTGTTCATCGTACTCATATTGGAAGACATCCTAGACCTTGAAACTGAATATTAGTTGGTTGAAGAAACTTATTCTTTAGCCAGGGTGTGGAATTGAAAAGAATGTGCATTCAAGCTCCTGTATCTAAAATAAAATTAGTTTCCTTGCTGTTAACAATGATGTGAACTGTACATTGTAATAAAGCATACTACTTGTAGTCCTGCTACTATTAGTAATTCCATTTGTGTACATGAAATAGGGCCTACGTACTTATGTAAGGTAGGTTCATGCACGTGTAAATTCATGAGAGAATGATCCCAAACGACGGGTCTTAAATTGTAACTTCCATTGTAACTCTTAACACTAACAGGATGATATAATATATGATTTCCAAAAACAGAATCTCATGTTATAGCGGATATACTTTTACGAGGGTTGCAAGCACAGGCTGTTGATCACAATCAGCATGCTGCCCAATGCAAATGGTCGTTAAGATGCATTGTTTGATGTAGACTGCAGCTCATTGTGATGCAGAGTCTACATACAAGCATCATACTAGCATTAAAACTCAGATATCACTTTATGCATTTGTGGTAGGCAGAACATCTTTTTAGCTTGATGGCAGCGTTCTATTATTATTAAGAAAAGTTGAGGATTTACTGTAGATTCTTAGTTTTGTAGATCCTGTAGATCCCGTAGATCCTTCATTTTGGTGTCGGCGGCAGTTCGAAGCGGGAAGAGCGGCAGCGAGCACCAGAGGCCTGACGGGAAGGTAAGACGGTTTAAAAACTTACCTCGAGCGGCGAGCGGTCTTTTCCTCGGCGGGAGACGGAGCGGAGGTGATGTTGGAGACCAGGAGGTTGTGAGGAAGGTAAGGAATTAGTATATATTTGAGGTCCTGAAAGCAGAATTCAGGGAGCTAGGAGAGAAGTTAAAGAGGAGGACCTCAAAGGTAGTGATCTCAGGGATGCTACCAGTGCCGCGTGCTAGCCAGGGTAGAAATGAAAGAATAGGCAGGATGAACACGTGGCTTGAGGGATGGTGTAGGAGGGAGGGGTTCAGATTTGTGGGACAGTGGGACCGGTTCTGGGGAAGGTGGGACTATTACAAATTGGATGGTCTACACCTGAACCAGACTGGAACTAGTGTCCTAGGGGGAGTTTTTGCTAGGGCTGTTGGGGAGGGTTTAAACTAATGTGGCAGGGGTCTGGGAACCAGAGGAGAAGACTAGTAGACAGTGAGCTGGAAACTAGAGACTGTAAGGATCATGAAGTTAGCATTACCAAGGGGAAGAGTAGGCAGAGAGCAGATGAACGCAAAGGAACTGGTGGTCTGAAGTGCATATACTTTAATGCAAGGAGTATAGTGGGTAAGGCAGACGAGCTTAGGTCTTGGATTAGTGCCTGGGAGTATGATGTTATTGCGATCACAGAGACTTGGTTGAAGGAAGGGGATGATTGGCAACTAAATGTCCCAGGATATAGATGCTTCAGACAGGACAGGGAGGGAAGTAAAAGGGGGGACGAGTTGCATTGCTGGTCAGGGATGATATCGCGGCTGTGCTAAAGGAGGGTACTATGGAGGGCTTGAGCAGTGAGGCATTATGGGTAGAGCTGAGAAATAAGAAGGGTGCAGTTACATTGTTGGCGCTGTACTACAGGCCTCCCAACAGTGAGCGTGAGGTAGAAGAACAAATAGGTCGACAGATTATGGAAAGATGTAGAGGTAACAGGATGGTGGTGATGGGAGATTTTAATTTTCCCAACATTGACTGGGATACACTTAGTGTCAGAGGTCTGGATGGGGCAGAATTTGTAAGGAGCATCCAGGAGGGTTTTCTAGAGCAGTATGTTAATAGTCCAACTAGGGAAGGGGCCATATTGGACCTAGTGTTGGGGAATGAGCCAGGCCAGGTGGTAGAAGTTGCAGTGGGGGATTTCTTTGGGAATAGTGACCACAATTCTGTAAGTTTTAGAATACTCGTAGACAAAGATGAGAGTGGTCCTAAGGGAAGAATACTAAACTGGGCCAGGGCCAATTATATCAAAATTCGGCAGGAGCTGGGAAATGTGGATTGGGGACAGCTACTTGAAGGGAAGTCCACATTTGATATGTGGGAGGCTTTCAAAGATAGGTTGAAGATAGTGCAGGATAGGCATGTCCCTTTGAAAACAAGGGATAGGAAAGGAAAGATTCGTGAACCGTGGATGACAGGAGAAATCGTGCGACTAGCCAAGAAGAAAAGGGAAGCGTTCATAAGGTCCAGGCAGCTAAGAACAGAACGGTCCTTGGAGGAATATCGGGAGAGTAGGACCAATCTTAAATGAGGAATCAAGCGGGCTAAAAGGGGTCATGAAATAACTTTAGCCAACAGAATTAAGGAGAATCCCAAAGCCTTTTATTCATATATAAGAAGCAGGAGGGTAACTAGAGAAAGGGTTGGTCCACTAAAGGATAAGGAAGGAAGGTTTTGTGTCGAACCTGAGAAAATGGGTGAGATTCTCAATGATTACTTTACATCAGTGTTCACTGAGGAGAGGGACATGATGAATGTTGAGATTAGAGATAGAAGTTTGTTTACTCTGGATCACGTTGACATAAGGAGGGAAGATGTGTTGGGTAGGCTAAAGGATATTAAGGTGGACAAATCCCCAGGACCGGATGGGATCTATCCCAGGATGCTGAGGGAGGCGAGAGAGGAAATAGCTGGGGCCCTGACAGATATCTTTGTAGCATCCTTAAACACAGGTGAAGTGCCGGAGGACTGGAGAGTTGCTAATGTTGTCCCCCTGTACAAGAAGGGTAGTAGGGATATTCCAGGTAACTACAGACCAGTAAGCCTGACGTCAGTGGTGGGAAAGTTGCTGGAGAAGGTACTGAGGGATAGAATCTATTTATATTTGGAAAAGAATGGGCTTATCAGTGATAGGCAACATGGTTTTGTGCAGGGGAGATCATGCCTTACTAACTTAATAGAGTTCTTTGAGGAAGTGACCAAGTTGATAGATGAAGGAAGGGCTGTAGATGTCATCTACATGGACTTTAGTAAGGCGCTTGATAAGGTTCCCCATCGTAAACTAATGGAGAAAGTGAAGTCACATGGTGTACAGGGTGTTCTAGCTAGGTGGATAAAGAACTGGTTGAGCAACAGGAGACAGAGAGTAGTAGTTGAAGGAAGTTTCTCAAAATGGAGAAAGGTGACCAGTGGTGTTCCACAGGGATCAGTGCTGGGGCCACTGTTGTTTGTGATATATATAAATGATCTGGAAGAAGGCATAAGTGGTCTGATCAGTAAGTTTGCAGATGACACGAAGATTGGGGGAGTAGCAGAAAGCATAGGGGATTGTCAAAGAATACAGGAGAATATAGATAGACTGGAGAGTTGGGCAGAGAAGTGGCAGATGGAGTTCAATCCGGGCAAGTGTGAGGTGATGCATTTTGGGAGGTCTAATTCTAGAGGAAACTATACTGTAAACGGAAGAGCCTTGGGAAAAGTTGATGAGCAGAGAGATCTGGGAGTTCAGGTCCATTGTACCCTGAAGGTGGCTGCACAGGTGGATAGAGTGGTCAAGAAGGCATATGGTATGCTTGCCTTCGTCGGACGGGGTATTGAGTATAAGAGCTGGCAGGTCATGTTAAAATTGTACAAGACTTTGGTTCGGCCGCATTTAGAATACTGTGTACAGTTCTGGTCGCCACATTACCAAAAGGATGTGGAAGCTTTGGAGAGGGTACAGAGAAGGTTTATGAGGATGTTGCCTGGTATGGAAGGTGCTAGCAATGAAGAGAGGTTGAGTAGGTTAGGATTGTTTTCATTAGAAAAAAGGAGATTGAGGGGGGACCTGATTGAGGTCTTCAAAATCAAGAAGGGTATAGACAGGGTTGATAGAGATAAGCTTTTTCCCAGGGTGAGGGATTCAATAACGAGGGGTCACGCGTTCAAGGTGAGAGGAGAAAAGATTAAGGGGGATACACGCGGAAAGTACTTTACACAGAGGGTGGTAGGTGCCTGGAACGCGTTGCCAGCAGAGGTAGTAGAGGCAGGCACGGTAGATTCATTTAAGGTGCGTCTGGACAGATGCATGAGTAGGTGGGGAGCAGAGGGATACAGATCCTTAGGAATTGGGTGATAGGTTTAGACAGTGGATTTGGATCGGCACAGGCTTGGAGGGCCGAAGGGCCTGTTCCTGGGCTGTAAGTTTTCTTTGTTCTTCTTTGTTTTTTTTTGTTCTTTGCTGAAAACACAAGAGAACTACTCATTAATTGTTCAGTTACACAGTCATTGCTAAGAGTTAACGGCAAACAATGGGAGAAAATGACTGACTGTCTTTCGGCTTGTCTAACATCACTACAGAGAGATATAGGGACAGACTTTCCTTCTTTCAGTCTGGAAAAACTTCTGCCCCTGTATCATTCATATATACGAGCAGTTCGGCTATTTGGGAACCTGTTAGAGAATTGTCACCAAACTGATCAAAAACGGTGACCATAGTCAATCATAATTGCTAAAACCAATAAGTTATCTGTTGCTGGCTTAATCGCACTCTGCACACGTATCCCAGTACCATGTCTAACCCTAAATCTCGCTGTGAACCTAACACTATCTTGCCCCCTCTACTGTTTGTGCAGAGTAAATACAACTCACAATGAGTTTCAATAACTTGTTTTTCAAAGTCTAGTAGTTCCTTCTCCAGACATTGCTTTTAAAACAGTCCTTTTTCATTTTAGACCACAATTAAAAATACAGAAGAATAAAAAAATGTAGTCTTTATAGTGGGACTATCTCATGACATATATAATAGCATTCATTCATGTATGAGCTACCCAAGGCACACAAAGGCAATGTTTGTGTCCTATTCTACCTTTGACTGGCTCTACACAACATGTGTTAGCTGAATGGTCATCTGAGCGGTTACGACTAATTCTGAATGAGATTTCCAAATAATCTGCTTAGAATTCCTTTATGTTCAGGCAAGACCTACATATCGACAGCAATACCATGTCTATGTGCTTTTTTGACATTTCCAGCATATTAATGAACACTCCACTCAAAGAATCCATGACATATCTACCAAGTCACTATATCATAGGAATCCAGATGTCACCAGTGTCTGAATCCATGTTCGTTGAACTCATGAACTTAGCAATTCATGCAGTTGAGTTCAGTTTCAATGACACCATACATGCCCAAATAGGTGACATTGCCATGGCAAGCCCTCTAGGACCAGCCCTTGCTAAAATCTTTGTTGATGACGCTGAGAAATGCATCCTCAATGGAATGAGAACTAACCTTCTACCCCTTCTGTAGGATGCCAGGTTTGTCATATTATGACTTATGAAAGGGTCTACAATGCACCTCCTTTCGCCTTGAGCAGTGCCCAGTCGTCCTCAGTGTTGAGTATGACTACTGCAGTCCTTTTGACAGGTTTATTTAAATGCATATTGGGACTTAACTTTAGATCATGCAATACCGCCAGCTATTTGGAAGGAGATGGTGCCTCCAAAACTTGAACACAGGTGAAGCTAGCTGCCTAAAGTTTCTACTATGTAGCGAATTGGTTTTTAACAGTGACAAGATGTTGTCATCAAGCCAAAAAGACATTTTGCCTACCACACAAATCAGTGATGTGATACATGATTCTCCATGGTGGTGTTAGGCCAGGTATGTAAACCAAACATCCCAACAACTGGAGGACCATATCGAACGGCATGTCCAGTTGATCATTTGCAGTGGCCAGCATATCGATCATGTTCAAAAGACCTTGCTTGTTAGCCTCAGGAAGGTGTATCCACTATTAGGTGTGATTTTGTCTTGGGAAATCATTTATTAAATAATCCTGACTGTGCAAAGAGTTACACTGGAAATCAAATTAAGGTCATCAGTGGGACATGCATTGTGGTGCATTAGTCTATGTATTAGAAGTTACGTATATAAGTACGTAGCAAATGGTTTTATGTAGGCATACATAATTTGTACATACTTTGCACTATTTTCATTTTGGAGTTAAATAGACCATGGAGACATCCAATCACTGTTGCATCCCCATGGCAACTTTGTGACCAATCAGACTCTACCTGCCTGGCCTGAGAATTAAGACTGTCAGTTAACTGTTCATGCTGCATCTATCTGCTGCTGATAACATAACACATCATGATTCCATGCTGGAGGCAAATGCAGCCTATGGAATTAGAGATAGCTATTTAGGAAAGACTATAATATCTCAAATGCAGAAAACTAGAAGACTAATGGAAGATCAACAAACCAACAGCTTTGAACAACACAGAATTCAGACCAAAGGAGAATCTCTCAGCCTTAAGCAGCATTAGTTTCTGTGAGAGTAGACAGCCGTATAGATCTCTAGATAAGTGTGGACCACGAAGGAAACAGAGCTAATCTTTTTTTGGATAGAATTAATGAGCTTTCTATTCAACTAAAATGAATTATCTATCTAAGAGTTATCTATAGTTCCAGCAGATGAATTGTACTGTCTCCAAGGCCAATACATCCTTCAAAACAAATCGTATTCACATCTGCTCTTAGATTCCAAGTAGGGTTTTATATTGCTGCATCATAACTTCTGCATCTTTGTACTCCAGTCCTCTAGATATAAAAGCCAACATTCCATTAGCTTTCTTTATTATTTTCTGCATCCATTTATGACATTTTAAAGATCTATGCACCTGAAAACCCCAAGTCTCTTTGGATATCCACTGTATATAATTTGATGCCAACTAGAAAGTACCCTGATCTAGCCTTTATTGGTCCACAATGGATAACCTCACACTTGCTCACATTGAACTCCATCTGCCACAGTTTTGCCCATTCATTTCATCTATCAATATTCCTATGTAATTTTATATCATCATCTACAGTGTCTACAATGCTGCCTGACTTTGTGCCTTTAGCAAATTTGGATATATGACTTTCTATGCCATTATTCAAGTCATTAATAAATATATGAATAACTGAGGCCCTAACACAGATCCTTATGGGACACACTGGTCATATTCGATCAATTTGAGTACCTACCCATTGTCCCTAAATTCTGTTGCCTGACACTCAACCAATTTCCTTGCCACATTGGTAATTTTCCTCAACTCTGTGGGCTTGTACCTTAATTAACAGTCTTCTTTTTGGCACTTTATCAAATATCTTCTGAGAATCCATACAAACAACATCCAAAGGCATTCACTCCAATCTGCTACCTCAGTCACCTCTTCAAAAAAAATCCAAGAGGTTTGTCAGGCACGACCTTCCTGTCATAAATTCAGGCTGTCCTGATTAACCAAAAATGTTCAAAGTGTTCAGTTACTCCTTGATTATAGACACCAAGAATTTTCCCAATGTTATGCTATCTGGTCTGTAATTCCCTATGTTTCCTCTTTCATGAATTATGTGCAATTTCGCAATTCAGAAGAACAACTCATATATCTGGGAATGCTGAAAGATTATAGTTAGGAGATCTACAATGTCTTCCCTATTCTCAGTAATACTGTTGTATGGAAACTGTCAGGTCCTGGAGATCTGAGATAACAAGGTGTAGAGCTGGATGAACACAGCAGGCCAAGCAGCATCATAGGAGCAGGAAAGCTTGACTTTTTGGGCCTAGATCCTTCTTCAGAAATGGGGGAGGGGAAGGCGGTTCTGAAATAAATAGGGAGAGAGGGGGAGGCGGATAGAAGATGCATAGAGGAGAAGATAGGTGGAGAGGAGACAGACCGGTCAAAGAGGCGGGGATGGAGCCAGTAAAGGTCCTGGAGATCTGTCATTCTTAATGTCATTAATTTCCTCACTACCGATGTTTTACTTACGTTCATTTTATTTGATTTGCCGATCCACTATTAATTTCCTCTGGACCTCTGGAAAGCTGGCCTCCTTTTTCCCTGTTAATACTGAGGCTAAATAATGATGCAACATGGCTGCCATTTCCCCATAGTCATTGATAATGTCCCCACATTCAGACTTTAGTTGACCAACATTGCTTCTAACCACTGCTTTCCCTCAGTGAAGCTGTTACGTTTCTTCTTATTGATTTTTATGTCTCTGGCATGTTTCCTTTCATAATCCCTTTTAGTAGCTCTTATAAGCTCCTTATGGCCCTTTGATGGTCTTTGCATCATTCCCATTCAACAGCCTTGGTGCTTCTTTTATTTTACCACATTATCCACTTTGGTTTTAGTAAAAGATCATTTTGGTAAAATAAATAGTGATCTTTCCAGTTGGATTCCTGTAGGGGATCTGACCTTTCGAAAACTAAAATTAACTGGCCATTACCCCATAACAACTAGGGTCACTAGTTCATAATAATTGGGAATTCATCTAGGATATTTGAAATAATGACTACAGTGTGGAGCTTGAGACATTAAGCAGTTGTTTCTGAGTGTTTTCTGGAAGTGGAAGATGTCACAAGTTTAGAATGAACTTCAGCACTGCCTTTGCAACTTTAAAAATCTTAGTGAAAAAAAGGCAAAAGATTTGAATGTTTGCGAGTGTATCAAATTACTTGCAACAATTTGCAAGCTATACTGACAGCAGCACCAGCGATAGCTGCACTGAATTATGCCAAACTGTACAAACTGGCTGCAGATATCAGTGCCATCAATGTGGGAACTGTTTTACTGAAGATGATGAGATGGGAATTGGACAACCTGTCAGTTATTTTACTAAGGAACTGAACACTCATCAACAGAAATATTTGACTGGGTAAAAAGAGACTTTGGGTCTTTCATCATTTTAAAGTTTACTTTCGCAACAACGTGGAAGAAACTCATTTATATGGACCATAATCCACTTACTTTTTTAGAGACATTTCAGAACAAACACACAAGGTTATTCCACTGGAGTTTAATTCTCCAATCTTTTAAGTTGAATATGATACATATGTCTGAAAAAAGAATGCCATTGTGGATGCATGGTCAAGTGTACACATAATGGAGACTGTGTAATGTATAAAAGATGATTGCTTATATTAGCTATTGAATAATTAACTAAGTAAATTTGTATCATTGAATATATAATGTTGACATTTTATCATGTTAGTACAACTCAAAACTAGGGGCAGAATAATTTTGATGTGTAATGAAAATGCTTCATTCAAAATCATTTTGATTTTTCTTTGGGTAGAGGCGTGATGAAACTGAAAGATTTGTATATTTGTATTTTAATATCATTTATTGCAAGTTTAGGTTCTTGGAATTTGAAATTAAGTATATAGATTCACCTTTGTGTTTGGAATTAACAATTAGCTTTTAAAAACTACAGTGCGCATATTTGCAAGTGAGAGTAGGTTACCCAGCATTCGT
Source organism: Ginglymostoma cirratum (assembly GCA_024137785.1). Classification (NCBI taxonomy): domain Eukaryota; kingdom Metazoa; phylum Chordata; class Chondrichthyes; order Orectolobiformes; family Ginglymostomatidae; genus Ginglymostoma; species Ginglymostoma cirratum. Next base: position 14,309,727 of record JAHRHZ010000088.1, on the reverse strand, counting down.
AGGAAGTTACTTAGATGCCTTAGGTGGAGAACTTTCCAGACTCTGACTTTCATTTTAAGTCTGTGTTGGAAAATCATTTGAGAGAGAAACATCTCTCAAGCTCCAAAGTACTGATAAGTCTTTCGATTAAATAACATGTGCCAAGCGGTGTTCCTAAGTAAAAGAGTTTTAAATTATGAAATTATCTTAGAATTAGCAGTAAGTGTTAATCCCAGACCAGAATGTTGGGTTACAGTCCATGGAAATGAAGAGAAGTTTTTGAAGTACTTAAAAATAACAGTAAAGGAATTGGAGCTGCATTAGGGATCATATAGCACTGGAGAATAAGCTAACTCAGGAACATAATAACAATAATTAGAAAGAGTTATCTACAGTTCCAGGAACATGACTTGCAATCTTAATTATTTCAAACCCATCAAAGTATTAAAAATGGAGAACAAAAACAAAGTTGCTGGAAAAGCTCAGCAGGTCTGGCAGTATCTGTGAAGAAAAAATCAGAATTAACGTTTCAGGTCTGATGACCCTTCCTCAGAACTGAGGAAGGATCACCGGACCCAAAACGTTAGCTTTGTTTTATTCCTTCACAGATGCTGCCAGACCTGCTGAGTTTTTACAGCAACTTTGTTTTTGTTCCTGATTTACAGCATCCACTGTTCTTTCTGTTTTTATTAAAAATAAAGATTGTCTCCCTTTCTCTCTCTTTCTCTCTCTCACTGTCTCTCCCCCTTTGAAATGAGTTGGACTGCATCTTGCTAAAAGTACTAGATGTTCATAGAATTACAACAATGTCTGTAAGCTGTACAGGGATGTACTGATTCCGATTCAAAGCTATTCTTTCTGTTCAATCTGTAAAAGAGCTTCCACTCTGTTTGAAAAATCTTTGAATCTGTACAATAAGGGAACAGAGTGAACTTTTCTTGTTTACCTTTATTTCTGTTGTAGATAAATGTTTGTCCTGCATTATTTTTAAAACAAATGTTGCAACATTATATGCATACAGTTTAGAAATAGATCACTTCAGCGAAAAAACAGATCTATCTGATCAGGTTCCAGTCAGGGATCGGATTTGTCAGGTATTTACATGAACTGGGTATTACCACATTACAATTGAAGCTATTAGATTATATTACAAGCAAAAGGCAAATTCCAGAAGATGACCCATGTTTTTCATATTCTTAATCTCACACACCATGTCGACAGGGTATGGGAAAACAGAATCTTTTACAGCAAGTAATTTCATATGCACCATGAAAAGCTAAAATTAACAAAGGAGATAATGCCAACATATTACCAATAAGCATCCTGAAAGACATGTGCCTTTGGAAGTGGTGTTTCTTTGTACAGCCTACGACTGATCATCTCACTGCATATAATGATCAGAAGTTCTGTGCATTAGCAGAGTCACATTGCAGTGGCAATATGCAAGTGCATTTTGAAGTTGCAACATCTTCTATTGGTAGAAACCAACAGTCTAACAGTAGCAGGACTGCCAGTATGCACAGATCTCAGTACAGTCACAATCAAACTGCACCCACTGTGGCCAAAGAGATCAGCCTTGATGCAATCGAATGAGTCAATGACTCAGACACTTTTAACCAGACGGATTCAACACTATTAATAATTTGTAGAGTCATGCAGTATTGCATCTTATGGATGATGATTTATTGATCCTGGAAGGAAGTTCAACATGCATATTCAGGAGAAGCTTCAGGCTAAAGTGCACAAAATAGAGTAGATCGGTGTAGGTCCATCATGTGTACTTTAAAGAAAGATGATGCCATAAGAGTCTGCCTTGATCCAAGGCACCTCAACTGTTCACTTACAATTCATCCACATAAAATACTAAGGCTGGAAGAATTAAATAGTACATTTTATGGATCAAGATTATTTACCAATCTGGAAGCAAAGCATAGATGATGATCAGTCCTTTTGACAGAAGAATCACTACAGCTCACAACGCTTAGAATGGTATTGTTTCTGATGGTGTCAGAGATAGTAGGTACTGCAGATGCTGGAGAATCCGAGATAACAAGGTGTGGAGCTGGATGAACAC
>JAHRHZ010000088.1:14240981-14297674 GCA_024137785.1 Ginglymostoma cirratum | reverse complement strand
GTGTTCATCCAGCTCTACACCTTGTTATCTATGAAAATGGTTATTTATGTCATAACCTTCATCTTGTCTGGCTTTTTCTCCAGCTCATATTTGTTTACAGAAAATGAAAACTTCTGAATGCTTTTTCCTATTCTTAGCATTACTTTGTTGTTCTGTCTCAACAGAATTGGTCATTTTATTCCTAGTTACTGCAGCTGTGGATTTACAGTAAGATTCACCTTTGTACATAAATTCTTATACAGCTGTGAAGACATTTTACCATTATATTTCATTTCCTTTGGATGTCTTAGTGAGTTATATATATTTAACACATAGAAAGGGATAACTAATAAGGTAGTTTGTGATATTTGATTTTTGATACTTTTCAAAATCACCCTGAAATTTAGCACTTACAATAAATGCTAAAGCCATATGCTGTCCCTTTGATAAAAATATATAGAAAGCTCTTTATCACATAAACCAGTTAAAGACAAAGATAGTGGCAGATCATAGTCTACAGTCAAAAATACGGTTGTATGTTTGGAAAGTTTCAATGGTCTAATCTTGCTACAAATATTTCTACCAGGAAAGTGCATTGTAAAACCATGGCTAAATCTTAGAAAGGGTAATTTTCACGGAATGCTTTAGGTGCTAAAGATGTAAAGATGGTGTTTTGAGCTGAAACACCAGTTTAGCCTGTGTTTTATACAAGATGCTTCTTGATAATGGAATAAAAATGAACACTTTGAACAGTCATCCAGAACTTGCGAAACAGCTGATTGCACTTAGGATGTCGGCTAATGCTTATTAAAGAGGATGAATGATATTTTGCTTTTAAGCACTTCACTAATTCCCACCCAACAATGACGAACTGGTGTAAACACTACATTGATGTTGATTTAAAGGCATACTTAATGTGGTCCTTACCACTTAAAGACAAACTCTACATTTTGTTTTGTTGGACCTATGATGGTGATCTGTGAAACACATTAGTAGATTTTCTCAGTCATTTTATCAACACTTTGCCAAAGCTTGATCAACATTTACTTTGGAAATTCTCTGAGTATCTCACCTAAAAAGACTGAGTGCAGTTTAACTCCACTCTATTGGGCATACTACAAAAGAAGGATCTGGAAATCTTGCAAGGGGTCAGCCTTAATTTGGAGGCAGATTTCTATCATCCCCACCACCCAATCCCTGCCTTTCCCTTTCCTGGACCTTCTCCACCAGGATCTCAAAAACTACATTTGAGAAACAGTGCACCCTCTCAATTGGTCTCATAGCCACGCAATGGCATGTTCTTCTGTGCACAATAGTTTAATTCATACCTACGGTGTGAGTTTGTGTGAGGAGCTCTCAAATGCTATCCTAATGAAATAGTGTCTGATCAGCACTTGAATCCTAATCATGCAAGAAAAGGCAAATTATTCTAATTCCCAAATGGGGTGAAAATTCTGCCATCAATATGGTCTTTAAAGAAGCTATTCTTCTAAACATATTACCATTCTCACCTCCTCGCCAAAATAACTCCGTTTGCCTCAACATTTCTTTTTGCAATATGTTTGCTCACTGTTTCTAGTGGAATTAATCTTTCAGCAATAATTAACTTCAGACTACAACATTTGTGCTGTTATTACTAATGGAACAGATTACAAGAAGAGAATGGGTTGGTGGATTTATGCCATGTTTTGTTCAAATATGAGGCAAGGTCTATTGGAACTTGAGTGTTGAATATGCACTAGAGTCACTGAAGCCACATACCAAGAGATTCTATTAGGTAACTCTGAGAACTCCATAATAATCACAATGGGTGACCTGAAAATACACAGTTGTATTGATGCCACAAATCAAAAATAAAGAGCGATAAAATGAGCTATGTAAACCACAGAGGAAAAGGGTATGAAAAAAATGATTGCAGATTGAAGTTTTATCTCGTAACCATGGCCAGCAGTGGTCATGCCTAATATATACTCAAGCTTTGACAGCTTTATTTTAAATTATAGTGTCACTCAGGCTGCACAATGGAGTATGTTGTTTGGTTCTCCAGAATAATAATTAATTTTAATTATTTTAATGATATTGTTGATGATTTTTCAAGGTAATTCTGGAGTGTGAAATGCAGAACAGCTATTAATTGATAGTTTGTTTCACTGATTATCATTTTAGTTTAAATAATATTGGAAGCAAGATTAGCAAGTGCTCATACAGCTCACTAAAATAACACAGAGGAATGTAAATATTCTCTGGGGTCCTTCTTGCCATACCATTCTCCCACAAATCCTGTGTGCATGTTATTATTGCAATTTCCACATAATTCACCTCTGAGTACCAAATAAAAAGGATAAAATCACAAATGTGGCAGTCCTCTCCTAGGAAAAGCAAATCTTCACAGCCTTGGCTGGTTGCATATTCAAGGATTTTCTGTGTGGTGAGATAGCTAGAAGCAGAACACCAGTTGGACACCAAATGTTCCACTTTAAAAATGCTTGGAAATATGACATTACTGCCCTTAACATGGATTTTCTCTGCTGTGAGACACAAGTGATGATAGAGAAAAATAATAGCATCAACCTTGTGCAACATCATGACAGTCAATGACTCAAAACAACAACTAGTTCACATGTAGCACCTGTGGCAGAGCCCACATCTCACCAACTGGTCTGTTCAGCCATCAACAGAAGTATACCACATGAAAGAATTGCAACCCCAATGGATTTGATTTTTGGCATGCCCAACATCTTGTGTAGGCGAAAGGACACCAATGATGGCAATGATAACTCACTTAATCTCAAAATTATAACTAATGTTGAATTTAAATTTTGTTTTTAATCAAAAGACAGAAACTTTTGCAGTGACACTTTTGCAATTGTTTGATATTCTAAAACTCCAGACACCTAGGCGCTTATGAAATTAAAACTCTGTCTTTTTGCCATGGAAAAACTGGAAGAATTCCTACAGAACCATTCTTAAACACTATACACGAGGTTATCAGTTGTGCAGAAATAAATTATGTTAAACATATAACTGATTAGCACTTCAATTAAGATGACTCACTGACACGTTTATAAGTCAAAAGTGAAAGAAACATTCTGGTGCAATTGGCAATCATCCTCCTTTTACTAAATGATATTATAGCCTCTATTGATTCATCCGTAATGCTTTTGGCACATTATCAGTCACTATCAGTGAAAATTCCAACATTGTTAGATCTAGCATGACAACAGGTAAAGAAAAACTTTAATGTTACTACAAGTGTTGATACTTAACTGATGGGCTGAATATCTACATTGTTGACACCCTAGCATTCATAATTTTAGACAATATCTATTTCTTGTACTTTCAAGGAGGTTCCTGACTCTCCATAATCTCATAAAATTGTCATGTGTTCAGAGGGGAGGAATGGACTGTTGAATTCTATAGTAAGCTAATAAATGAAGAAGATCCCAAGTTTGATCTGTGATCTATGCAGAAGTGGTTAACAAAGCCAAAGTGTTAGTAAAGGTCAAAAATATGCTTCAGTCCTCTGGGCTTGAGAAGCCTTGCTCTTAATTGTAATCCAATAACTCTAGGTGGATACATCAACTTGAGGTGTGTGTGAGGACATTGGTTTTAATGCCCTTAAGGACAAATAGCCATTAACATGCTATATGTAGCTCACACATGAAGAATGGCTGCTTGGGGAGCTGGGAGTTGACAGCAGACACAAATGGAAGTACATCACATGGTCGGTAAGTGCCTTGGGTTAAAAAAGCAGAAAATTGAAAACAACCGTGGATTTTGTCAGGATTTACCATAGGTTTTCATTAACACCCAAGAACTGCTGTGTGTTATTTTTATCAAGTGGTAAATCATTTAATTCAACTGCTCCAGCTTGGATTTCTCCTATATAGAAAACAGAATAATGACTATTATTGGTGCAATGTTAATCTTTTTGACAGGTTTTGAAATTATATTGAAAAACACTGTTAGTAGAATCAGATCATGCTGTGAGAATCCATCAGAATAAATGGTCTTTAATTTTGGTGCAGCAAATTATTATATCAAACATTGAAAATAACATTGACACTATAAAAAGAAGAATTATGGTTCATTGCATGAATGAATTCTAAAATAGTTCTTTATCAATCACTTTCAAGTGCCAGATGTGACAAGTGGCCAGCCAGCCAGAGAACTGTTCCTGAGTATGCTATTCTCATTGCACCTTGCGAAAAATAACAATACACCAATTTGTGATGTCCCACTGCCAAGAGTCTGGACCACAGGTTCCTTCACAGTTGTCACCAGTGCTGCACTTTGATTGTCAGTTAACAGAATGTACATATTAAATGAAGGCTGTTGGCTTGTGTCAAACTTTGATTCCACTATGTGCCGGCATTGACTTTGGATTCTGAAATCCTGTCTCGATACAGATAAGAACTCATTCATAAATTAGTTGTAGTCAGGAATCTCCAGCTATAACTGTAAAATACAAAGTTTAAATGTTGATTCCAGTAAGTCTGAGCAGTCATACAGCATAATAGAACAGCTAAGTCAGCTGGGTAAAATTGACTTACATCATTTTAAAAAAACATTATGCCATGGACATAATCAACTCAAAACAACTGCTTAGATTGTGCTCATATACTTGCACATTTCATGAGCCAGACGTTTTGCGAAAATATATTTGTTCACTCATAGAAACCCTATTCACATTACTGCACTTGAGAAAACGTGAACAATGTATTTTACAAAAACTTTCTATTAGAAATATTGGATGCAATTTTATGTAATGTATTTTCTTGCAGTGTAACAAACTGGACATCAAAATTTTTTATATGAGCTAATTAAAATGTTTTACTCTGTTTAACCTGCATAATTTGAAGATTCAAGCAAGATTATTCAGTGAAAATTGTACCTGTGATTGACATAAAGATTCTGCCAAGCCAGGAAAGTAATCTTACTGAGATTGCTTAGAGAATCTCTGTTTATTTATGAAAACTGTATCTGTGCTTCAAAGCATTGATGTAAAGATAACAAAGACTGAGGTTTTCTCTGCAAGACTAGCCTGAGAAATTGATCATTTCATCTCTGTTCGATATTTCCTGGGATCAAAGAATTTTACCTTGGATTCTTTACCCAAAGATGCAAATATATGAAATAGAAGAGAAAACCTACCTCCCGGAGGGAGAAAATGTGATTGGAGTGATTCAAGCTTATTATTGTCACAGTCAGCAAAGTTTTCATCTATGTGCGGATTTCTGAATCTCTGTTGTTCCCACAATTTTGATGATCAACCCATTTTTTCTGAATTTTGGATAATGAGTCCAATCTACATGATATGATATAGTTCTATTGGTTTTATGGAAATTATTAGAAATGAATTATGGATACCAAAAACTATTTTGCATAGAAAGTGAGTTGCCAATCCAGTATATTCTTAATAAGTTTCCTTTGTATGCGAGTAATCTATGTATTGCAGTTCATAGAAAATGATCCTGTACATCAAATTATGTTAGCTATAACAAAAAATGTTAATGTATTATTACTGAAACATAACTGGATACACGAATTATACCGTGTTATTCTCTATCTCTATTTGGCTGAAGAAGTTAAACTTAAAATTGTCTTTTCAGACCATGTATATGGGATATGAAAATGCAGATTATTCTATATTCATGATAGATAATTTTATGCCAACCATGTCTAAAAGTAAAAACTCTGTCAATATCTGTAACAGATATTGTAGTGACAGCTGGTCTACGTAAATCATAATATTGCAGATAAGACACTAAGCTGCTGCACATCATCTGTTGCTTTGCTCACTTGTCAATAGTTAAAGTCATGAGATGACTAGAGTATATGAGTCCATAATGGGTTTTCAGCTACAGGGCCAGATAAATTCACTGAATCCATTCCAATTATTGGATTGTCATAAACTATTCTGCCAGGATGGTGTCATTTCAACGCACCACAATAACTGAGCAAATTTTCTGAATTATATGTGACAAAGGAATGCTGCTATATTTTGTGATATTACAACTTGTGAAGAATTAAATGTTTCAAACAGGGAACAGAATTCTTCTGAACATGCACAAATTAGGAAATACTGAGAAAAATTAAAGTTGAAAAGCTGCTATATCAGATAGTCCAGAAAGATAATGCTTCTAATTCAGGGTGTTTTCAGCACACATGAATATCAACTTACATTTTGGATTATACATTTTTTAACTAAATTCAGAACTGAAAAGAAATTAAGAGATTGAGAAGTGAACGTATGAAGTATGATGAATTTTAAAATATAGTATGTGTAGAATTTTGGTAAATAAAACACTAGCGACTATTATTTACCTCAACCTATCTTCACAAGAAAGTTGAAGCTTCTAATAATTATAAAATAAACTGCATTTTGGTTCACTGCCTGAAGAATAATTACAAATGTGTGCTCATGATCACTACTAGTTGTTCTCTTTAAACTAAGAAGCCATTTGGTGGCAAAGGAGAAAGAAGAATGGAAAAAGCAGAGGCTGTAGCTATCATACAACTGCCAGATGGTTTCAGGTCAGCTTTGGCAATGGTTTGTGAGCAGGTTGCCTTATAGCCTTCTTTGCTGAGAAATGGCGTATGGCATATAAATAAAGGGAGAAATAAACAAGAAAATATAACAGGGGAATAATAAGAATCAAAGTAAAGTAATTGTCCATTTTGTGATTTGACTTGTATTTGATTTTATAAATTGGATTTCTCTTAAACTAGAAAGTTATTGTCAACAAAATCTAAGCTGACTTACAAGAGGTAACAAATATTGATGACATTATTAAGGATACTCCAAAGAGTCATTCTTTGTAAGAATTCAATTTAGTAACCCAGTGGACTACAAGAATTAATACAGAATAGTCTCTCAAGAACTAGTAATATGCAGCCTTCAATTGCCAACAACCAGCACTGAATATAATGTGTAGATGCATGTTCAATAACAAAATGTCTGGATAATAACAACCTAATGAGCTAAATTAGTTAGACATTGATAAAAGTTGGTTAATTGCTTGACAGACAAGTTACACATGCAATAGATTCTATAATTCTAGATTCCAGCATCTGCATTTCCTTCTGCTTTTAGATTCTACGATGTACTTGTTCTGAAAACTGGCATTTGTTAATCGATTTATACTAAGTGGTAGTTGACTGTCCAAAAACAGCTATACATAAATGTGGTACAAGTATATATATATATAAGTATACATGTGTGACTGCTACCAATTGGAATTTTGTTGCTGTAGAGCCTGTTTTTTTTTTTGCAAAATCTTTCGACGTATCAGTAATATTGATTGTGATATAATATTAAACAAAACATATAATTGTGTAGAGGAAATTTCAGCATTGCAGTAAACATACACTTATTTGTATCAGAGATAAAAGGTACTGCAGATGCTGGAGAATCCGAGATAACAAGCATGGGGCTGGTCCTGCTCCTATGATGCTGCTTGACCTGCTGTGTTCATCCAGCCCCACGCTTGTTATCTCACACACTTATTTGTTTTTTTCATCATGCATAATCCAGTAGTGATATTGAATTTTTAATTCTCCAAAGAAAAGGAAATGGAACATGTTAAACAATCAATTTAATTTCCAACCAAAGTTCTAAATTTGTATACAATATTCCAGAGGTTACTGTTACAGGACATCAAATAGCCACATGAAAAAGAAGAATACACTCTCCTCCCATGACTGGTGGTGGAGACTAGGCATTCAAACCCTGCCAGCCTGATCTGAGGTCATTACCTGTAATAGAGCGAAGTTTGGGCAAAAACCAGAGCCACTGATACCTGAATGGACAGAACAAACAACAGGATTTTTTTTTTTAATAGATGAGATTTAAAGGTTTTGAAATAAACACAGAAAGAATTCACCTGCAGGAAGCAGTGAAGGGAGTCAATTTAATGTCACATCAGTTACAGCAAGAAAATTGAAGACTGGACAAGAAAAAAAGAGGGAGAGATGTTATTTTATCCTGAGTATATGAAAAATAGCATTTAAAATTTGACATTTTTAAACTTTCCCTGAAGGAATGAGCTGCCAGATGAAGTGGTGGAGATGGGCACTTATGTAATATTTGAAAGGCATCTGGATGGACGTATGAATAGGAAAGGATATGGGCCAAATGCTGAAAAAGGGGACTAAGTTAGATTGGGATGGCTGGTCGATGCAAAGGAGTTGGATCAAAGGGTCAACTTCCATGCTTTATGACTTTATGACTCTATGAAGGAGATTCCACCCTTTGGAGAGTTAACTTGTGATTCACATAAAGTTGTTTGTCAGTTTTTAACACTTATTATGAAAATACTGGGGTAATTTTTGTTTTCTGTATTTGGTGAATTTAATGGACAGCTCTGCAAGATCCTGGAGAATACATGAGGCTGAATTTTACCATATTTTGGCAATGTGTCATTTTCGTTGAATTTCATGGAGAATTTCTCCCATAAGGCCGAATGTGTTTCCTGTTGGTATTTTCTCCATACTTGTTACATTAACTGCATACCACGCCCCTGTGGCAGCCCTTACGTCTGATGCTAGACTGATTCTCCCACTCAACATAGCTGGAAGTTATCACCACTGCCTGGATATCCTGGAATAAATCGGTATCCCTGGTCTCAGTGCCGTATTCGAAAGACCATTGCACCTCTGAATAAGCTCTAGCATTCCAGATTTGGCCTGCATGGCAGAGCGTGGTTTGGTGGACTCGATAGCAGACAAGGGGAAATAGTTGCCCTGCTTTATGTCAGGGACTTTGAGGTATTTGTGGAAGTGATGTTGAAAAGGAAGAGTACCCTCTTCTCCCATGACTGGCAGTGGGGATTAGGTAATCAAACCCTGCCAGCCTGATCTGAGGTCATTACCTGGATTGGTGCAGTCTCTATGCATCAGAAGAATGCCCAGCAGAGCCGGAAGAAGGTGAATGACCTTCTTCACTCCCTCAAGATAAGTACTGTCATCTTCCCTCTGCCACATCACACTCACTCTATCTTTATTACTCTTCCTACTTCCTACCAAGGCTTATGTTGTACCACGCTCGTGTGATGCAACTTCATCCCTCACTTACCCTTATGCGCTGCAAGTACCCCAGACTACTGACTGCTCATGTCATCTGCATTGCCTTCTCACTTATTCAGAATAGCTTCAGAATTCATCCACCCACACCAGCACTAATAGACATGCGACCCAATTTTATTTCACTCTGTCCTTCCCTGTCTCGCATTACAGACGAAAACAGACCACAAAAGGGCTGAAAGATAGGGACAGCTGACAGGGTGTCTGATTTTCAGCCCAGTATTCAGTTCCTAAACCCCAATGAGGAGATGATCTTGGCCCTCACCAGTCAAGATAGCCGTCCCTTAAGGAATCCCCCACACTTCCTCTGAGAAAGAGAGCACAGGCACCTGAGAGGAACCACCAGCAAAGCTGCCCCACCACACCCTGTCAGCAAAGATACTGACCCTTCATTGGCATTTATCTAAATTAGATTCAGAAGAACTTGCCAGTGATCACTTTTCTGCCAGATCTCCACGACTTGCCAAGAAAAATTTCACCAGATCGCTGGCACATTTTAGAATTGCTGGAGACCAGGCTTCTGTTTGGACCCAGGCAGGAGAGGACCCTGTGGTGTTTGCAATTAGGGGCTTTATACTGCAGGACTGTAGCAATGCTACTGAGACTTTCTGCCTCAGATATGCAATCATCTGGCTGACTGCATGACAGATTGACAGATGCCATGAACAGTCGGGTCCAGCACACTCACAATTATGCATATGGATTATGCAAACTAACAGTGTCAGTTGGCTTCCCGATAAATGACTGCAGAACTGACCAGCTAATAGCCCCTTCCCCCTTAAACATTTAGTAGACTGACCTCCAAACTGACTCTGGCCTACTCACTTGAGTAATTTGGCTGGACAGCCCTAAATGATGAGCTACCATACCCAGATATCTGCACAGCTCTACAATTACCTGACTATGTTTCAGCAACTTCCCAGACTAGCCACTTTGTACCAACAGGGTTAGTTCACTTCCCAGACAGTAGAGGTATGGACCCCATGGCTGTGACTTCCCAGCATGAATTCTTGACTGTACCCAAAATCCCTGGACTGATATCGGAGGCCACCCTTGACTTAATGTGCTAATAACCCCTCATTGATGGATGCCTCCATAGACTTCATTGCTTTCTACTACGCTAAGAGTTTGACACGTGGTTGTTTGCTTGAAGCGCGTTGAGCATGTTTGCCTCGTAATCTTCTGATATTTGGTGCAGGTGAAAGATTGACATTGCAATGAGGTATGCAGCAAGGGGTAGCATGGTGGCTCAGGGGTTAGCACTGCTGCCTCACAACACCAGGAATCTCGGTTCGATTCCACTTTGGGTGACGGTCACTGTGGAGTTTGCATGTTCTCCACATCTCTGTGTAGGTTTCCTCAGGGTACTCTGGTTTCTTCTCACAGTCCAAAGATGTGCAGGCGAGGTGGATTGTCCATGCTAAATTGCCTATAGTGTCCAGGGATGCTTGGACAACGTGGGTTATGGGTGATGGGTCAGGGTGGGATGTTGTGAGGGTTGGTGTGGACTTTTTGGGCTGAAGGGCCTGTTTCCACACTGTAGGGATTCTATAATTCTATGAAGATGGCTACCCCCTTGACCGATGACTGCTAACAGCCATGACTAGCTGCCTGGCTTAGTGTCAGCATTAAACAGCGAGGCTATATGACAGTACCATGATGCTTTAACATTTGGCTGAAGGGATAGTAAAGGATGCTGTGAGTTTCCAGGAAGATGCATCCAGAGTAAGCTCTAAGACAGCATCAAGTAGCCCTTCGATGCAGTCTCGTCCAGTGAGTTGAGTGCCCATCCCTGTGAGCAAATTATCCTTTTATTTGTATTGCAGCGATAGTTAGTGTTGTGTCCCGAAGACGTGACCAGAAGAGCAGTATTACAGTCCAGAAATGTACTGTAAGTGTGCTGGAGAAATGCCATGACAACATGAGGTCATTGCAGATATCAGATGCCACATCTGTGGAGGGGTATGTGGAAGATGTCCATGGACCATGCCCTGAATTCTTGGCCCTGCATGTCCAGGATGGCAGTCTGGTGGGGCAAGTAATCAGATAGAGTTACCAGGTACCCAATGTGACTTTCATGTCAAGAATTCTTGGCATCTCGATTACCAGCAATGGGTGGCAGAATCAGAACTTGCGTATTAATGAGGTAAGATTTGATATTGATGAGAAGGATAACAAGCAATAATCCCTGTTAATAGGCACCTCGACGTTGCTTATTGCAACGTCCACAACTTTGTTGGAAAAAACATCTGGTAACTCTTACCATCAAGAAAGGCCTTGCTTGAGACCTCACACTATTCTCCTAGATTCTATGCCATTGCCCACATATTTCAGGATGCTCTAAGATTGCCTTCTGATGGAGACTAAGGGAAAGATGTTGCTTTCAAAATCGTGGCAAAAGGACAGCTCAGTTAGCAACTTCAGAGTTTTGGAATTTAGTTAAGTGTCTGCTCCATGCCTGCAGCTGTTTTGTACCACTTATAGTCAAATAACATTGAACTTTACTAGCCTTCCTGTTATTTTGACAGTAAGTTCTTACCCACTGTCTTAGTTGTGAGAGACTGGATTGACAGTGCAGAGCCTCACCATGGTGACTGAGAGTTGTAACATTAGTCATGTAATACTTCATGTGAAATTCACACTGCCCACGTTTCATAAAAAATAAAAGTGACAGGCAAAGAAAGTTTGTGCTTATGGTCTTATAAACAAAAAACAGAAAATGTTGGCTATAATCAGCAGGCCAAGAAGCATCTGTGAAGAGACAAATATTTCAGGCCTTCTCATTTCTCAAACCCCATTAGTGGCATTTGTTTTTCCACAGGTTCTTTCTGATGAGCTGAATAATATTTGCCTTTTAAGTTTTTGCATTTCCAGCATTTACAATATTTTTGCAAACTTTTATTAATTTTACAAACCAGGTCCCTTGCCAAATTGCATTTTCTTTGGTCAATCTGCACTCAACACATTTCTTGCCATATAAAATCAAGCATTATCAATCTACTGGCCTGGCCTGGCCTGCCAAAGTTGAATTGATAGATAAAAGTTTCTGAGCAAACGTTGAGAAGAAATTATTCCTTAAATTAAATTTGCTGTGGTAAATAATAATGATAAGTTACCAGTAAGATTTCTTCCCAAAATTGTTTGCTGTTGCTGCAATTAAACTCTTAGCAAAGTGGTGAGATGAAGAGAATGCTTACATATCTTGGAAGGTCTCCATAACTTAGATGAGGAGGATAAGTTTGTGGAACAGTACTCAATTAATCTGTGCCAACCAATTAGGTTTTATGTCCACACCAGCCTGAACTCAAGTATCTCCTTTGCTAAACTTTAACACTCTTACCTGAGATTTCCAATGGAACACCTCACTGACTCAGACACAATCTGCTCCACATTGAGCTATAGATTACTTTCATTACAGTGATGACTCTTCCCTGAAGGTTTAATAGTTGCCACGGCATTGAGATTTCACGCTACCTGACGTCTGTCATGTCAGCTAACCTGCTGTGGATAGATATGTCACTTGTGTAACAGATGTATGTCCCGAAATTCTTCCCATCCGTGCCAAATGCATAAAGTGGTCTCCATCTGCTCAAATTAATGTGGCCTGATTACACCCACCAAGCAGACTTTCCATATCAATTGGCACCTTACATCTCACTGAGAAAATCAGTGGGAGCTCAGAGCCTCTTTGAGACTGGCTGCCAGCTTCAAGGCCTACTGGCTGTTCTTGGAGACTACAGACGGAAGATCTCCTAGCCTGACAACCTGTTGGTAAGAAACAACAGACAGAGATTGCCAATAATTTGATATCTAATCACTTTTGCATCCCTGAGAAGGAGCCAGAAGCCCGGCCAATCAACAGATCCTTCAGGTACTTTAGAAAATGGGTTTCATTTAGGTGTAACATAAAAATGAGGCACAAGGACGAGGCCGGACAAAAGCATGATTTTAGATACATGTCAGGAATTGACTGTGGAAAAGCCAAGATACAGTGCTGGAACCTCCTCCTGACTATATCGAGCATTTGTGTTCTGTAGGTGCCCATGAGAGCAATTTTAAGACCGCTTTCATGTTTGCAGGTAACAAAGGCTTCATCACTCCTGTGCATTTTCTCAGTGCCTCTTTTGCTGATGTTTATGAATTTTATTTACTCTCCATGATGCTCTGATTTGTATAATTCCCTCATGTGTTACTGTTTAGCTTTTGAACGTGCACTCCTGCATGTTATCTGACAAACACTACTGAATGTTATTGTAGATTGAAAATGATCATAATGGTCTTTTCTCACATGAATCATTTCTCTTTGAAACTACCATTAGGGTAGTACACACTGGTTCCAGCAGCAGGAGAACAGATAGCAATGCATTGCTTGCGGCTGTGTGCGATTTTTCAGCAATCCCTTTCCCCATGCTCTGAAAGAGGGCTTCATCATTCAGTGCTGTCTCTGATGTTCTGAACCCAGCTTGTTTAACAGCTAGCTTGTAAGCCAGAATGTGGGGTTCTATCTGGCCCATGAAGGGCTTCCAAGTACAGGGAAGTACGTGTAGAAAATTTTTCAAGAAGATTAATCACTAAGGGAATCAAGATGCTTGATTTAAAAGGTTGGAAAGTAGAATTTAAGATTATCAGATTATCCAGGATCTCATTAAATGGAAGTGCAGACCTGAAATGCCTACATCTGTTCCTACATCTCACGGATACCTCAACACCACTTCTATTCTGTTTGTTCCCTGGTCAGCCCATTAGCAGCAAACATGGAAAAAAAACAGCCTCTCTTTGGAAGAGCAGCAAGCTGTGTGAATGTGAATAGCTTTGTTCAAAGTGGCAACCAGTCTGCTTGGGGGATAAGGTACTGTTGGGGGCATGCAATTGAACAGATATTGCCTATTGAACAGGCAAATAGGTAACAGGCTGATGCTGGGAAGCAGCAAGTGGGTGAGAACATAAGTCTGTGAGCAAGTTAGGAGGGAGTGTGTATTGTGGCGGGGAGGGGTGACATGGAGTAAGTGAATGGGTGTATGTGTGAGAGAAAGAGAGTTTGAGAAAGTCGAGAAAAGAAGGAGTGTGTGTGTGAGAGTGTGGGATTTGTTGTATGATGAATTCTCATACTGCTCATCATGCTCAATGAACTAGCAATACACTTAGACAGTATATTTTAGAGCGAGTGCCACAATCCTCCTTTCAGGTTAGCATCTAAAGGGTCTACTTTCTCTAATGTGAGAAAGAGAGGCTTCGGTTTTAAATGAGTAATACTTTATTACATGACAGCAATGCAAAAACGGAGGGAGGCAAGAAATGGGTGACTGTTGGCCAATTAGCCTAACATCTATTGTTGGAAAAGTATTGGAATTAATCATTAAAGAAGTAATAGCAGAATATTTGGAAAATAATAATCTAATCAAGCAGCGTCAGCATGGCTAAATGAAAGGGAAACTGTGTCTGGCTAATTTATTAGAGTTTTTTGAGGAAGTCTCAACCAGAATGGATATGGGGAACCAGTAGATGTGATATATTTGGATTTCAAGAATACATTTGACACGGTAAAAGGTCAAGTCATAAGATAAAGCCCACAGTGTTGGATATATTATATTGGCATGGATAGAGAACTGGCTAATGGGCAGGAAACAGCGAGTAGGAACAAGGAGTTCTTTTTCATGTTGGCAACCCCTAACAAGTGGTGTTCCACAAGGATCAGTACTTATCAGTACAATAATTTGGAGGAAGAAAGTAAATGTACCATAGCCAAATTTACAGATGACATAAAAACAGGTTGAAAAGCAAGTTGTGAGAGGGATACCAAGTTTACAGAGAGATATTGGTAGGTTAAATAAGTGGGCAAAAAGTTGTCAAATGAAGTATAATATGGGAAAATGAGAAATTGTTCATTTTGGAAGGGAGGACAAAAATAAATCAATAAAACTAAGAAAAATGGCAGAATGCAGGAACACAAAGGGACTTAGGGGTACTTGTGCACAAAACACAGAAAGCTAGCACACAGGTGGGTACAGCAAGTAATCAGGAAGGCGAATGAAAAATTGGCCCCTCAAAGTGTTTGAGTATAAGAGTAGGGAAAGCTTACTGCAACTGCTGTCTGTACCACAGACATGGAGTACAGAGAGGTTTTGGTTCCCTCATTTAAGGAAAGATATTGTTTCATTGGAGGCAGTTCAGGGAAGGTTCACTAGGATGATCCCTGGTACAGAGGAATTGTTTTGTGAGCAAAGTCTGGACAGGTTGAAATTATATTCACTGGAATGCGAGGTGATCCAAGGAATCAGATAGGAGGGTGCCAAAAGTGGTAGAGGAGGCAGATACAACAGAGGCAATTAAAGGCTTTTAGATTAGCACCTGAATATGCAAGGAATGGAGGGATATGGACCAATGGCAGGCAGAAGGGAATAGTTTCATTTGGCATCATGTTTGGCACAATATTATGTGCTGAAGGGCATGTTCCTGTGGTGTACAGTTCTATGTTCCATGTTCTACGATTCTTAAAGAGTTTGACAAGATAAATGCTGTGATGACGCTTCCCCTGATGGGAAAGTCTAGGACCAGAGACCATAGTCTCAGGTTAATGGGGCCCCAATTTAAGACCAAGATGAGGAGGAATTTCTTCTCTCAGAAGGTAGTGAGTCCTTGAAACTCCTTGCTCCAGGGAGCTGTATATTTTCATGGTGAAGATAGATTTTTAATCAGTATGGCAATCAAGAGAAAATGTACAGAGAAAATGTAGGAAAGCGGATGTGAGGAATTTCGGATTAGCTATGATCCAATTGAATAGCAGAGCCAGCTCATGTGGTTGAACAGCCTCCTCCTGTTCCTATATCTTATGGTTATATGATCTTAGCAATCAGGTACAAGTTACATTAATATGATAGATGCTGTTACTAACGCAATGAGGAGACCTAGAAGTAAGGCCTATCTTCTTATGACCGAGTGATGTTCTGCCTACCCAAGTCCTTATTACATCATCATATTGGGTGACACTTAATGTACTCCTCAGCAATAACCATTTCAGAACCAAACACCTTATACAACACTTAGTAATGATATGAGAAAATGAAGAACTGTGGATGCTTGAAATCTGAAACAAAAGCAGAAATAGCTGGAGAAACTCAGCAGGTCAGGCAGCACTCGTGGAGTGAAAGCAGGGTTAATGATTGAAATCCACTGACCACTCTTCAGAAACGTATGTAAGATTTCACATCAAGCATTTTTTTCCCAGTAATACTGTTGATACTTTCAGGTATATAATTACATTTATCATTACCCTCTCCTTTTAATTCAGGTACATAGAGATTTCTTTCAGTACATGTTCTCTTCAAACTTGGAAGATTGGTAGTTCTTCAGCTTGAAGATTGTTGATCTTGATTCTGTTTTAGGCCGCATAAGTCTGTGAGTTCTTTTAATCTCGAGGACCTTTTATCTCTATGACGTCCTTTGAGGAGAACCTCATTTTTGCTGAGCAATGCAAATAGCTTGCTACATTGTCCAGGGGATCTTTAATCTCCTAAATTTCCTTCACAGAGGAGATCTTTCCCGCTGAATCAGGTAATTGCCCACGACATCAACTGGGTGACCTTTAATTTCATAAATGTGCTACATGGATGGTTCTGTTGAAGCAGGTATTTGCTCCTTGCAGTAACCCTGGATCTCTAAACCAGGCAGTTTTTTTCTTGACTGTATACTGAATCTGTGAAAATTTGTCACTCCACTTCAATGTGAACTATGTATACATTCTCTACCATCTTACCTGACTCAGAATGCAGAGTTTCCTGTAGTACCATGTAGCGTCGCTATACAGGCTGACCTCCGTTTTTCCATTCCTAATATATAATTTGATTATGTAGTGATACTTGCCCTGGAATCAAGGTTAAAATTAATGAGACATCCATTGACATAAACCTCTTCTCACCAAAGCAATTGGCTTTTGATTATTAATTCTAGGAATACATTTGCTTTCTCTTCTATTGTGGGTTAATCTATCTCACCGACAAAACTGGCTGAGTGGTTGTTTGAGGTTTTGCTATTCTGTAACTGTGTCCACTTCTGCATGTCCTCTGGAAGTGACATATTATTTGACAGTCATAGCAATACTTTAGAATTGTGGTCACTTCTAGTGCCTGTGATGTTTCCATGCTGCACAGCACTGAGACTGACTCTTTGTGTCTGCTGTCTGCTCTATTATCTCTACCTGCTTCTCACAGCCCATTAGGGATTTTTATAAACTGAATTGATTCTGCAGACATTCTCTGATAAGTTTATTCCTCTCCTTTTATATGTGCTGCTTCCAAACATCTACTGCACTCACCATCTGACTGGCATTTTTTCCAAAGCAGAGGGAATGGTCCCTGCGGAAGGCGGACAAGGGAGGGGAGGGGATTATGTGGGAATGATCTCGCTTCCTTTCCAAAGCAAGCTAGAAGAGAAGGGATACCTAGTTTAAAGGACAAATTGCTTTAACTCCTACTTTAATATGAATTCTTCCAAAGTGCTGAGGAGTGTACACCGCCTGAGGCAAATACTAGGTCAGTATTGGTTAATTAACAATTTAGCTTGTCTCTCATTCCCATCTCCTTCTCTGGTGATCAGGAATTGCTGCCTAGCCTATAGCTTTACTGAAATGGTAAAAAGGTTTTACTTGTTCTCACAGCTGCTTGACATTTTCAATGCTCACTTTCATTAATGAGTCATTTACTAAAATTATCAATATATTACTTTAAATTTTATTCTGAAATTTGCTCATTGGACCCCTGAGTGAGAGAAAGTTAAAACATGCCTCCTCCATACAAAAATGTTGGAAAACCCTCATCTAAATGCACCAGAATATTAGAAGTGGTGATGGGCATATGTGCCACATCAATTGCATGCTGCAGTGAATGGCTTGAATTTTGGCTATCAACAGCCACTGCCCCTTGCATTTGGATAAAGATAAAGACAATGTATTGCAGAACTTTTAAAACAACCTTCAAAGCATTTTTGTCTCACAACGCATTGGCAATTTTTATTCTGAAGGTGATTATTGTTGTTCTGGAAGAAGAATTTTAGCTAAAGCTAAAACTCCCTTTTCCCCCTAATGGCCTCAGCCTCAGTCAGTCAATCACATTGGTAACTTGGCTCCCTGAGCTTGTTTTCTGTAACAGTCCTATTAAAATGAGGAAAAAGGGAGCATCTCTCAAATTCAGCAAAACCAATCCTCTCTTCTGCTGACACAGGCTTGTCCATATTATTATTGGACATAGCCCTTGTTTTGCAATGCCGCAGGGTCTAGGAATTTGTTTTGTTTGTTTTTCTAAATTAAATATCCAGGATTCGTATCTGGATCAGTGTGCTTTGTGTTGATGGATGCATTTTCACATATAATGCTGAATTGCTTCCAGCTCGTTATAATGCTGCCAATAGCTCTTCATTTCTGCTGACTGTACTGACTACATCTTGGGAATTTAACTTGATATTTTCAAACATTTTGGGCAATATCCATGAATAGCATTGAGTGAATTCTTCAAGGTTTAGTAAGTTAAGTAATTGTAGAAAGGATCATTGAATTATGATATCCCAATATGTCAAAGTCATATTTTTGACATATGTATTGACAATGAAAATATATTTTTTAAAATGATTCTTTTGTTACCAATTTTAAATGCTCTTAAAATACTCGAATATTTGTAAGCCGATTTAGAATGTGTTGAGATCAAAGAAATTGCATCTCAGCAATAATCCTCATTGAATGATCTCCTAGAACTAAATCACTATCAATTAAAACCGGAATTTGAAGTGGAGTAAAAAGGATAAAAGAAAAGCATTCTTTCAAGAATGTTGGTTTGCCACTTTTAAAATAACATTTCCAAATTTTACAGGAAGCTTAATTCGTAAAGATTGAATACTTTCAACTATTTATTTATTGAAATTATGTGAGTCTGCTTCTGCAAACTCCTACTCTATAAATTATACATCACGTTGGTGCCAAAGATTCAAATACTTCAAACAGGTGTGTTATGCTTTGTTGTACCCTGTCTCAGCAGTAGGGAACCATCACAGCCAAGCCAACCATGGTAACTGCATGGAAACATCTGAACCATGGCATAAAACAAAACTATACAACAATTAATGCTCAGTTCGTGGGGAGGTAAGTTAACTCAAGGCAAAGTTATGGAAACATAAATGTCACTATGGGAGACACTTTCAATCAGGCAGAGGAAAAAATAGCAATTGGGGTTTATTATAGCTATGCAAGGAGGAGTTGTTACTTTGAGACTACATATGGTAAGTTAAAATGAAGAGTGATTGTAAAGAATTTAGGATATTCTAAATCAGCATAGATAGAGTGCAAGGGAGCTATTATAAGGGCACATAGCCAAAGAAAGCTCATAGGAGTGGGGCAGTGCGGGATAGAGAAATGATTAGCTTTGAACATGGAATCTGATAAAAATGGATGAAAAATATTACATTAAAGTGAACAAAATGAGTGATACCTGAATCAGCTATTACATTCATGGATAAATGACCATATATTAAAACGGCCATCTGCTTGAAATGGTGAGATCATGAGTGGAATTTTTCAGTTTGAACTTTAAGTATAACATCAGGTGTCTTAGAGGTCATTGCTTCTGCCAAAGCCTGGAATGATTTTGCACATGATTGCCCATTTTTCAGATTATTATTTACGCATGCGAGCTGTTAGACAAGTTGAATGACAAATCTGTGGCATATGTTGTGGTGAGTCAGCAGGAAGTTCTCATCCTTGTGGGGGCTTACTGGGATGAAAATCTCCAAGCACTAAATTCAAAGACCACAAAGCCAGATCTTTACTCACTGCAAGCTAGCAGCATTGCTGGAACCTGTGTTAATTATCCTTACCCACTCTAGTGATGTGTCAGATCAGACAACAACTGAACCTATGATTTAGTGACACCTTGATTGACACCTAGTCCAGGCCATCCATGAAAGACAGAAGTTGCTTTACCCCAGAGATGGAAGCAGAAAACCTTCCTGCCAAACCCAGAGAGCTTGGGCTGATGTTGTAGTATAGGTCAGTGCCAGTGACCCATAGAAAAGAACCTAGACCCAATGCAGAAAGAGCATGATTAATTTCCTGCACTCTGCCAGGGCATTGACAGTATCTTTTCACTGTAAGCTTACACTTATAGGGGCATCATTCGATCTAACTGTGCCACTGCACAGACACATCACAGAATGATATGCTTTAAGCCTCAGCACCACATGGATGATGTGGAGTGAGGCCAACAGCCACTTCACACTGTCAATGCTTTAACACTTGTCAGGCAGTGTGTTTATCAATTATACATTGAAGTGGGCTTAGGTCTTCACATAGCTGTGCATGCTGATAAAACATGTATATAATTGTAGCCATCACACTCGATCCTTCTTTTCTGTTTACAGAATAAGATGCCCCATAACAGGATGGAATTGGCCCAGACCAATGGAAAAGGTGCTAGATGTTTCAATGCTCACCATTTTAAATAACATGCACAGTGCTAACAGTAGAAGAATATCACTGTTCCCACATGATGGGAAGACAGGGATGCTACAAGAAACTAGTGAGAAAACCTATGGTTCTTACATGCACAGGCCATGTCAGGCTGTGTGTTTTCAGCAACGAATAGTTTCTCCTCTATTACAGTTACTAGTGACCACCAGAAAAGTAGAAAGCACAAGATGCCACAAGCTCCATAACTAGTACAATTACCACCAGACTCCCAAGCTAGGAGTTCATTTGGACCGTCCACCAACGCACAGACATTCACCTCAGTTGGTCCACAGTCTGGAATAGATTAAAGGAGATATTTCTGACAGATCCAAAGCCAATGGAGAAGGCAACACCCAATGTATCTGATTCGAAGAACAGGTACCTGCTTAGTAACATGTAGACTATGTGCCTTTGTACTTGGCTATAAGTGATATGAACAGGTGAGATGATGCCAAATGCCCTCACTAGATTAAGGCAAAAAAAAGTGGAGGAAGCTATCCAAGTTTTTTCTGCTGTCATGGACCTGGCTTGCACAAGCTTGGCTCTGTCCACGAAAGGGGTAGCAACCTCAACAATGGAGCCTCCAAGACCCAGATCCAGCAGGAAACTCAGTGGCTACCGGATATACATTCAGACCTATACTCCCTCAAAGTAGCATGGGTGCAAAACATTACAAGATGAGGGGGACAAGGAACATCAACCACTCAAAATAGAAGCAAAAATACTGCTGATGCTGGAAATCTGAAATATAAAACAGAAAAGTGGTGGAGAAACCCATCTTATCTGGAAGCATCTGTGGAAAGAGAAACAGAGTTACCATTGAGTCTGATATGTTCATCTTCGAAACTAATGGGAGTGTTGGAAAATGTTTTAATGCTGTTGACAGAGTGGATGAGGAGCGAGTAGAACAGATGGTGAAACTGCCCAGAGCAAAAGACAAAGGGAGTACTAATGTTGCTAAAAGGATGGAAGATGCAAAATTGGTTTAACTGATGGGAATCTGAAGGAGAAAATGCCTGAGATCAAGGCAAACAACATACAGATGGGGATGGGGGAGTAGGCTGTAATCAGAGTGGAGTTCAGTTCATGTTCTGAAGTTGTTGAATCTGTTGAGTCCTCGAGGGTGTAAAGTGCCTAAATGGAAGATGAGGTGTTGTTCCTTCAGTCTGGATTTCATTGGAACTCTGCAGCAGGCTCAAAATGGAAATTTTAGCACGGGAACCAGATGGTTTATAGAAATAGCAAGCAATTGGAAAGCTGGAGTCATTCTTACAGACAGACTAGAGATGTTCTTAAAGTCATCCAAACTTATTTAATCTCACCATTATAAATACAAGACTGTTGTGAGCAGTGGATCCGATTGAAAGAAGTAGGGGTATAATATTGCTTCACCTGCAAAGTGCATTTGGGGCCTTGGCCAGTGAGAAAGGAGTAGGTGTAAAAGCAAGTGTTACTTATCTGTGACTTAATGGGAAGGTGCTAAGGGGATGATAGAAGAATGGACAAAAAGTCACTATAGCCCTATCACACTGTTTTCCTCATTACAGGAATGAATGATGGTGGCTTAATCTGAGGTTTACCACACCTCAGGGGAGGGGAAGAGGTCAAGCCCAGCCAGTGTGGGAATTGAGCATATGCAATTGGCATCACAAACCAGCTATCCAGTCCATTGAGCTAACCAACCCCCTCAGAGTAGACAAGAGTTTCAAGGAGACAACAACCCCCGTTGAATGCTAACAGAGGAGGGGAAGGGAAGAGAGATAACAAGGTGTAGAGCTGGATGAACACAGCAGGCCAAGCAGCATTAGAGGAGCAGGAAGGCTGACGTTTCCGGCCTAGACCCTTCTTCAGAAAAAGATGTGTTTAGTCATGGTATCCTGTTGGAGGTGGTGGAAATGGCAGAGTATGATCGTTTGTATGTGGAGACTGTTGGTGTGAAAATAAGGACAGGGAGAACCATAGTGTTCTGGGAAGGAGGGGAAAGAAAGGGCTGTCAGAATTGTGGGAAATGGGTTAGACATTGCTATGGGTCCTATTGAGCACAGCACAGAGGGTATCCCAGGTTGGGGGAAAAAGACACACCTTGGTACAAGATAGTATCATCAGATCAAATATGATGCAGATGGAGAAAGTTAATGAATGATAAGACCTCAGTTTGTCCATGTACTTGCATGCTTCAAATTGTTTTATTTCAATATTCTGAAATACAAGCAAAGATTTTATTTAAAACAATAGTAAAAAATGTAATGGTTCTCAATCAATGAAATATGTCACAAAGCAAGCAGCCTCCCAGCCAGATGGATTCTAAAACGTTCAAAAGCAAACATATGTAGTTCATTCCATCACCCTCAAATTGGTTTGATACAAGGTTGACATTGTTTGTCCATCTTGTCTGTCCGTGCCCTGACTTCTTCCTATCTATCAGAGACTTTGAGGGCCATTTTGGGATCTTCACATCCCCCTTGCTCATTGGAGGGTACTTTTTGCTCCTATATCTCTTCCTCCCCCTTTGTTGAATGAAGTTGCAGAGGGTGCAGCACACTACAAGAATGATGGAGGTCACTGTCTCTGATTTGTATCACAGTACACTGGCTGAGCAGCCCAGGCATTGGATTAATCTCATTTTCAACAGTCCTGTTGACTGCTCAACAATAGCCCTTGTGGATACACAGGCCGTATTGTACCTTTCCTCAGGAGGATTGGAAGATTCCAAATGGGCATCAACTTGAGGAGGTAGCCGTCATTTCTGAGCAGCCAGGCTTGGTACGGCAGGGCAGTAAAACCTTCAGCCACCCACAAGTGCACACACAGCTGCTCTTCCAGCAGCTAGCAAAAGTAAGCAATACCTGGATGTATCTTTGGCATCGCCACTACATTGGAGATAGTCGTAGCAACATCTGTAGGTTCAAATACTGAGCATTGCAGATGCCCCTTATTGCCCTGGACATTGCACCTCTGCAGGTTCTGCCACAGCTGCTCTTGCATCCTACAGTGTTAGTTTCTCCTCAGCTCCAAGATAGGCAGACGAATGGCAGGGTCAGTCTGTGCCAATATGCTGATGGTTTCATGAGATCTGAAGACAGTAATGTAATGCAAATAATCATCCTGTTCTTAGACATTTGTCCTATAGCATTTTCCATGATATCTCCTCCTCAATAAGCATGCTCACCATGGAAACTGTCATCACGTGTGGCTTAAGTGGACAACTCCTTGTGAGCAAACTTCAAGTGGCTTGAAACAGTACACATTGGCTAGGGGAGCTCAATCACTGTTGAACTTTCCTATCACAATAGTCAACTTCCCTTCAGGGAGGTTCCTACAGGACCATTTTAATCTTGCCTTAGCATGATAGAGCTATGAACACAACCCTTCCAATATCTCCCACTTTACCTCTAATCTTCTCCACCCTTGCCCTTCTGTGGTAAGAGCTTCTAGCTGAGATTCTATAACTTGAAGTCCTTGTGATGGGGAGCCTACACTAAACGAACACTTTACAAATTGAAAGCATTTCCTCTTCTCCATGCTTACCTCGGACACAATAAGTTATTATAGAGTCATAGAGTTACATAAGCAAGGAAACAGACCTTTCAGTCCAACTCGTCCACGCTGACCAGGTATTCTAAACTTATCTAGTCCCATTTGCCAGCATTTAGTCTATATGTCTGTCAACAATGCGATTCATGTACCCATCCAGACGCCTTTTAAAATGTTGTAATTGCACCTGCCTCCCACCACTTCCTCTGGCAGCTCATTTCATACACTCACCACCCTCTGCATGAAAATATTGTCCCTTAGGTCCCTTTTAAACTTTTCCCCTCTCAACTTAAACATATGCTCTATAGTTTTGGGCTCCCATTCTCTGGATGATGACAATATACTGTGTCTCCCTCACTTCAAGGGATCTGATTCGAATGCAGCACCATGACTTCTGGGAATGTGCTGGTTGTTTGGGAACAGAACACAGATAATCCCGACTCCCATCTATTGGATTTAGGAATAATTGGGCGGCCCTTCAGTTGGCCAGAACTCTAAGTTTTAATACTACCAACCCCAAAAAAAATCCTCCTCACGGTTTTGGTGTAACCTTTTTGAAAGTAAAACAGATTTTGGAAATCTGATTTAAAATGGGTAGATTAAGTTGCACTTGATTTGAGATGGGTAGATTAAGTCATACTTTGAATGAATATGTTCAACCTTCCTCAACCAAAATCCTGCCCAATTGCCCTGTAATCCTCATCAGCCTGGTAACCCTGCAACCTTTCACTGTTTCATCCAATCCTTTCCATATGATTAACTTCCCCATTCATGCCCCTCAGTCCACGCAATTCAGGCTCCAATACGCCTCCCAACTCTCTACCCTCCCATGTTAGAGGCCACTCATGACACTACATTCTTTCTGCCACCCAAACCCCCATGAAACCAACCCTGACATACCATCTGTCACACTACACTATCCATCTCTGTCACCAGTGACTGAAAACCTACTTTCCATGATCCAATTTCACTAGACACATTCGAGGACACAAGCTTTCTGCAACAGGGACAGCGACCTGGACAGCCATCACCCCGCAGCTTTCCCTGTCTTGAAATTATCCCACTCTCCCCAGGTTAAGACACAGTCCCCCTTTCCATCCCCTGAACAGACAATGCCCCATCATTTCCATCTCCTTAGCGATTTCAGCTTTAACGTGCCTATCAGACGTCAGCTGCCTCCTTCCCTTCGATGTTTCGAGTATACTTGGAAAGCTTACATTATAGCTCAACTCAATACAATACAACCATCACTTAAAGCTATATCACCAAAAGACCAAGCAGCAAATATTTAGTCTAAAGTCCAGATGGAAGTAAAGAGCACCAGGTACATTAAAAAAATAAAGAACTGCAGCTGCTGGAAATCTGAACAAACAAAAACAGAAACTTGTGGAGAGAAAGCAGAGATAAATTTTTAGGTCTGGTTCTGAAAAAGGTCATTGTTGCGTATGGTTATCTATCTGAAATGACAGCTTCCTTGATTGGGCAGAACATAATTGGGAAGGTGCACTTAATTTCAGCTAGTTATGTTTTTGTAAGTGGCTAATGCATGTAGTTAAGCTTCTCAATATCTGAAAGGTCACAAAGTTTGATATGCCTTTTGAGGTCAGGGATCTTAATTGCAAAGCTTTCCCAGAATGGTAAGAATTTGAATTTTTTTTCTCTGCTTGCTGAATTAAGTTTACCCTCCTGCCATTCTTCTTGCTTCCTCTGGGATCAGATATCTTTAGCCTTCAACTAAAGAACCTAATCATTGCAAGTTGCCAGTTTCTAACAATTGCCCTTTAATATTTAAAGGTTAGTACCAGTTGAAAAAGTCAATGTTATCAATGCTTTAAAATTAAAATTGGTGCTCAGCTGAACTTCTTGTCGGTGCAATATTTCTCGACACAAGAGTATTGCCAGCAGTTGCAGATTGTGATTTATTTTTCTTTAAATAAATAAATGCACTGCTATGAATTAACCCATCAATGGGATTTTTATCACTGTTCCATAAAGTTACTTGGCCATGGTTAACTGCAACTCAAAACTATAGTTACCCTCCGTCAACTTATTTCAATGAAAGTTAGCCTGTAGGGTGAATCTGGGCCTAACAAAGTAATTTAATGCTGAATTATAACATGGTTGAAGTTAAGAATTATTCCTGTTCTGCAGCTGCTTATAATTATTTTTGAAAATGTCTTAAGAAGTTTAAATATCTGGGAGTGAAATCAGCCTACAGTAATGACAATTTTGAAAGCCTGAAAGCTTTCTAACTTGCATGCTGCAGTGTAGGTTTTGAATATATACCAGCAATGATGCCAATATTGCTATTTACATTGGACACTGAACTGAGGTTTTCCCAGTGATTCATACCTTTACCCTCTTCAAATTCAATTTTACTAATGTTTTCATGCCAACCTCCTAATGTTGCCTTTCATAACCATCAACTCACTGACTGAAATGTATTCCACTTCCTTGAGTCACTCCATTGACTCCTAATTTCCCAAGGGTTTAAATTTAAAATATTTACATTTGTCTTTAGATCCTTCCACGTCCTTGCCAAATCCAACTTCGTGACCTTCTTCGAGATAGTAAGAACTGCCGATGCTGGAGTCAGAGTCTAACGCAGTGTGGAGCTGGAGGAACACAGCAGGCCAGGCAGCATCAGGGGAGCAGGAAAGATGACATTTCAGGTGGAGACCTTCTCGTAGTATTATGAAACATGTAACTCAGAATAATATTCTCATGTCAGAAAAAGAAATCAGAGTAGAGAAAGAAGTAGTTTGTAAAGGGGGTAGGCCTTAGACACTGTACTAATGAGCAGGATTCAGTAGCCTGCAATGTATGAATGTAAATATGGAGTGTTATAGTGTTAAAAAGAGTCTTTCTCTACTATAAGAATGAACCAGGGATGCTTGAGACCAAGAAGTAATCTAAAAGCCTCAAAGAGTGAATGTCTAGGCACACATAGCCCAGAGTTACTCACAAGAAGTATCTAAAAATGCTGGCAGCAAAGTTCAAATAAAGCATGGTGGCAGCAAGGGGACTTTCAAAAGCCAGGATCTGAAGCTGAATCACAATCCACGAGGCACAGCAGATAAGTGGGAAAAGTCCAAAGGCCAGGAAAGAACCTTGAAATACTCTGAATGAAAAGCAGAAAAAGGGGCAACATTTTTTTGGCAAGTAAAGAATCTTGGAAGAGAACAGAAGACAAAAGAGTGGGAAAAATCTGGAAACACATAAGGAAATATGGAAGAGATAACAAGGTGTAGAGCTGGATGAACACAGCAGGCCAAGCAGCATCAGAGGAGCAGATAGCTGACATTTCGGGTCTGGACCCTTCAGAAAAGGCTTTGAGATCAAAGCAGGTCAATGGTAAGTACAGTGAATTGGACGACTTTGAATAAAAGATTTAAAAATCCAAATATTCACTCGGGTCAGTGCAGCGCTGTAACTGGTCTGGTTGGTAGCCCTTTTTAGACATATTGCCATTGGTACAGCCATTCAAAAATGTGGAGGCCCCATAACAAGGCCAGAACTAGGCGCTCTGGATGTAGCGGTTCAGCACTGCAGAACTGCATCAAGCCTTCATGCAAAAGAGCAGTGATAGCAAGACAGCGTGTTTTGTTATGTTGTAAGTCCAATAGCAGATCACATTCTGGTGAGACAAAGTGTGAAAGAAAGTACTACATATTTTGAGCTGTTAATCAAGGCATTTGACACATACATTAGCCTCAGACAAAATCAAGTCATAGAAAGGGCAATGTTTACGCAACAATCTTAATGACATTGAGAACTGATTGAGGCATTTTTGATAAAGCTAAACCTATTAATAAGATGTTTCAGGTATGTGGCCTTAAAAGACTACATAATTGGTGATTGTATTGTACTAGGTGTCACCTGAAGGGAAATTGTCAGATTTCCTCGGTCTAATGAGGATCTCCTGTGGGACCAGGCTAATAACCTACTGAAGGTCATATTGGAGTTTTCAGAAACTGAAGAGCCAATCTGTACTCCTAAGACAGAAATACAGATAAATGTGATGGAAGATTTATATAAGACATTCAAAATAAAGGAATAGGATTTCTTAAAAGTAAAACTAGAAGAATATCAACTACGATTGAAAGAAGAAATGACAACATGGATAATATGCTGCTCAAATGGAGATCAGGGCCCAATATCTGTCTATCCCTCCAGTAACCGTTGATGATCCTTCAGACAAGGAACATCCAAACAAGTAACAAGAGTGGGCCAGAGCCTGCTCTGCCATTCAATAAGATCGTGGCTGACCTAATTTCAATCTCAACTCTACATTCCTGCATACCCCAGATAATCTCAAAGTTAGATTGTAGGTCGTAAGATGGCATCATCACCCTCGCAAAAGTCTGCCAAAAGATCAGGAATCAATATAATTGAGCAATTAGGCTGTTCAAAGACTGAGTCACGGCAACAGCACAAGCTTAATGAGTGCCTAGTTGGAGCTCAGTGCTATTAATATGAGAGATTGAGGCACCTCAAACTGCATATTGCAAACTAGTAGCACCTTTTATCACCTCAGAAACAACAAAAAAGTCCTACTAAAGGAAAATTTCCAGACAGCTGGAAATAATATGAAAAAGACCTCAAAATTGAGGATGAAGAACAAAGAATGAAATCAACTTCCCCTTATAATTTCAAAATGAGTCATTAGAGATTCTGAGCCATCAACTTAAAGGTGCAAGCGTTTGAAACAGAATTTAAGCTCAACACAGGTGTGTCCATTTCAACAATGGCTGGTAGCTTGCCCTTAATAAAATGAATGAATACTTTTCTGAGAGCATTAAATTCCGATGTCCAGGAGACACAGACCTTCAGAAACAAAGAAACCAAAGAGCTATGGATGCTCAAAATCAGAAGCAGAAATTGCTGGAAAAACTCAGCAGGTTTGGCAGCATCTGTGGATAGAAGAAGGGTCAGGCAACCTGAATCGTTAACTTTGCTTTCTCTCCACAGATGCTGCCAGACCTGCAGAGTTTCTCCAGCAATTTCTGTTTTTGTTACAGACCTTCAGATGTGTGATCAGTTCGTCATTGAATTCAGTTAAAAAAGGCAAGACGTCAATAGGATTCTCTGTATACTGAAGAATCGGAACACTTCACTATTAATTAGATATGCATGGGTTCATCTAAGCCTCTTAGAAAGTGAACACAATTCTCCAAACTGAGAGTGGAAGGGAATTTTGACAACAATTCCACAGCTATACAGAGGCTTAGGCAAATTAAAACATGAGCGAGAAGATGTGGCGAAAAGATGCTATGCCAATCATCCTCTATACGCCAAGAAAAATTCCTCCTCTTCTGTTGGGAAAGGTGAAATTCAATGAGACAACGTGATAAAATCAGGGTCATACCACCATTGACAGAACTGACAAAATGGTGCTCAGGACTGGTAACATTCCAAAACCAAATGGATGTCTAAGATTGTGTGTGGTTCCCACTCGGTTTAACAAATTAGTACAAAGAAGAATCTTCCCAATTTCATCAGTTGGTGACAGTTTGACCTAATTAGCAAAAAAGAAGATCTTTGCTAAATTAAATGCAAGCCACAGATTCTGGCAGATACACCTGGACTATTACTGGTTACATTTATCACATCAATCGGACAGAATGTTTTAATCCTTCTTCCTTACAGAATTTTGTCTTCACTACTTACGTTGCGAAGAACTATATCAAGAATTCTGAACAAAAATAAGGAACTATTTGCTGTATGGATGATATCCTAGTGCATGTTCAGACAGAAAGGAATGTGACCGTAACATCAGAAAAGTGTTAAGGGCAATACAAATGCAGTTCCATTTACTGAGAAATATCATAAGAACACAAGACAAATGAGCAGAAATTAGGCCATTCAGCCCATTGAGTCTGCTCTGACATTCAATCATGGCTGATAAGTTTCTTAACCCTGTGTAACCCTTGACCCCCTCGACAATCAACAATCTATCTATCTCCACCTTAAATATACTCAATGACCTGGCCTCCACAGCCTTCCATGGCAGTGAATTCCATAGATTCACCACTCTCTGGCTGAAGAAGTTTCTCCTTATCTCAGTTCTAAAAGGTCTTCCATTTACTCTAGGGCTGTGCTCTTGGGTCCTAGTGTCTTCTGCCAATGGAAACATCTTCCCAAAGTCCTCTCTGTTCCAGGCCATTCAATTCGCAAGAACAATAATCGTGTTTTTGAGACATTAAAATCTATGAACAAATGTCAATGTGAATCCAAGGCCTTGAGTAAATTTACACGCTGGTGTATGCAAATAGTATGCAGCACTTCTGAGGCATAGTAGAACAAATTAAGGAGATGCTACCTCTCTGTAACCTAGGCTAATGTACCTCTGTAGCCATGAATTCATCATTCACAGTTAGTACCATGAATAATCCTCATTCAGGTACAGAATGATAAAACAACAAAGCCCAGACATTTCTGGTTGAGAGCATTAATTGAAACTAAATATATATATATGCAACAATTGAAAAGGGAGCATTGGCATTAAAGATTTGTAAACAATCTCATGGGATTGAGATTCCAAGTCAAAATGAACCATATGTCATCAGTAATTATCCATTAGTAATCATTTATACTAATGATCTATATCTTAGAGTGCAGGGAATAATTTCAATGTTTACAGATAAAATAAAACTTGGAAGCATTGTGAACTGTGGGGAGGATGGTGTTGAATCTCAAAAGGATATTACTGAATTGTTGTCTTGGATAGAGAAGTGGCAGGTGCAGTTCAATGTGGAAAAGTGCAAGGTGATATATTATGGAAGAAAGACCTCGTGGAAACCATTTAAGATAAAGGACAATATTCTAAAGGGTGAGCTGGAGCAAAGCAACTGTAGCAATTCCTCCTGGAAAGGTGATCATAGTATTGTCCAGTAGATCATATATTAAAATAAGTATTATTAAAAAAAGCAAGATGTATCAATTATGGAAGACTCTCTGGCATGTCCCAGAGTCAATGAAGCAAGAGATTCTACAAAGATTGTCGGGGGGACAATTAGGAATCATAAAATGCAGGACAAGACGTTTTCGGTATCTTGGCCGGTCATTTCAAAAGAAATAAACAATTTTGTCCTCTTGTGTCACACATGTGTCATCAACTGTCAATTGCCAATAGAGCCATTAATGTCCTCAAAACTTCCAGAAAGGCAAGTAGAGAGACTGTCAACAGATTTATTTGATTTCAAAAGAAAAAAGTTATTAGTCCTAGTAGATCGCTATTTAAGATGCACAAGACTCCATACAACCACAGTGAAGTCAATGATTTGGGCACTGAAACTAGTCTTTGCAAATTACAGTTTCCGGAAGAATAACTTTGGATAGGGACCTCAATTGACGAGCAAGGAATTCAAAAGTTCACTTCAGAGGTAGGTATCAGCCAGGTGAATGCACTGCAGTCATGACTTTAGTGTTGGACAAATTTGTACTCAATTTTTAAAATATTGTTATTATTTTGCTTTATGTTTGTAATCATTTGTTACTTTTGAGAAATGAGTCATTTTTTTGGTTTTGGAACTTATTTCAGATGGGTGAATGTACTTCATGTTCTAAATCAGAGAATGCCACACAAAAGTTAGCAAATTCAACTATATTCCATTGAGCGATTAATATTTCTAGGTTGCATGGAATTATGCAAATATGAATGTGAATGTCAAATATGTTCATTCCAATTCAGATTATGGAAAGCATTGGATTTGATTTTAAATTAAAAATGTGGGGACCACACATCATCACAAGCTCTAGTTTCCTTCACTTTTAAAAAATAATTTTGACTGTTTTATTTCATGTAAAAACTATCTCTCCCTTCAGTTGTATTGTTTTAATGTAATTTGAAAACCACCTGAAGAAAGAGAAAAGAAGATGTGAGTTGTTATTATTGAGTAGAGTCTGGCAGAAATACCTGAAGCCGAGTGGAAGTAAGGAACAGGTGGATGGTTATATGTTAACTCTGTGTAATTGGGTAAGAGTCTGGAGGACAGCTAGCTCAGTTGTCTTGCTGGTTTGCAATGCAGAATGCCACCAGCACTATCGGTTCAATTCCAACATTAGCAGAGGTTATTATGAAGGGATCTTCTTTTCAACCTTTCCCCTTACCTGAGACATGGAGACCCCCAGGCTAAACCACATCAGTCATCTCTCCTTAATGAGAGATTAGGACTATGCCAACTTTAAATCTGAAAGTGCATGGTAGTGTCTCCTATTAGGAGGCCTGGGTTCAAGTCCCACCTGTTCCAGAGATGTGTAGTAACATCCCTGAACAGGTTGATTAGAAAATATGTAATTGGTGGGATCTTGATTAGTAATGTTCCCTTGGATTTTTTTTTTCCACTAGGAAGACCTCTGATGTTCCTGCAAGGTAATGGTTTCCAATAGAATAGATGTGCACTGGCATGTCAATTGGTGTACGTGGAATATCCCAGCAACTGTGCAGGTGGAGTATTGTTGGCTGGGAATCAAGTAATCATTGTGCTTGGAGTCAATTGCACTGGAGTTGAACTATTACTGCCACAACTTGGATTAGGATTCTTAGCTGAAAATGTGCAATACCGTGCAGTCAGAGAAAGCTACATGTGGGCAGTGGCTCCTGATCAGAAGATCTGGGGTGTTGGTGTTGCACTGTTTGACAGAGTTGTTTCAGTGTTTACATTCTTTCAGTTTACTTGAAATATGTGAAAAACCATGACACAAGCTGACATTGAATGATGCACCTGAGCTTGTTTTCTTTCGGACTGTAAAGAAATTAACAGTTTCCACAAGGAACTGTAGATTCCTTCCTGTAATCACTAAGTATCAGCTTTTGTATTTGAAACTTAAGTGAATTTTAAAAAGTTGTCTGATATTATCTTGGAATTAATTGTGGTTGGCACAGGTTTACTAAACTCAATGGGAATTAATCTGCAAGTATTGGAAGAAGCCTGATGGCAAATATGCGTGCTAATATCCAGCAGGGCAATGGTAATTTAACATCAAAGTATGTTAAGGTCTGGCTCATGCTTTGTTAAAGTGCAGAGGTGAAGTGAGTCTGTAATTATGAATATGAGGTATTGGAGATTATGTGTACATAATTTGTTCCTTTATAAGTGTTTTGTTGTTACTAATGATCAGATTAAGAACATGCACACTTGGAAGTTGAATCATTTTATTCTCATCAATCTCTTCTAATTGTGGAGTGGTAGTTTACCATTCTTTCATCACAATGTGAATACAGATCACTAAAACATAAGAGTCTGTCCAGTGAATATGAGACTGCAGCAACCCTATTCAGATCCTAATCATGCTTCTACTTCGAAAAAGGAGAAATGGAAATGGAGTTCATGATTTTAATGTCTCCAATGTTGAATCAGGTGATTGTTGTGGACATTAACTATCGCTCTGCTGACATTGAGAACTGTGGGAGTTCTATTCAGATGGATTCTGACAGTTACTGGTGTGATGATCACAATGATATTATTCTTACTGATGCTGTTTCTGTTCATTGTGCTGACAACTTTTATATTCTATAGGTGATGTGGTTGAAAACTAAGATTATAACTGAACGAAGCTGTTGAACAGGTGTGAATGATTTTTCAAATATTAGCCAGAAAGTATTTGTCATAAAGAAAGGAATTCAGGGAGTACAGGAATGAGGAATTGCTATTACTTGTGTGTACCTTGATATCTTTAGCTGGTTGTAGCATCAGCTTGTTTTTTATTCATTCAGGGAGGTGGGCATCACTGGTTGAGCCATCGTTAAATGCCCATCCCCAGTCACTCTTAAGAAGGTGTCACTTGCAGGCATGATACAGTAAAGAGTCTCTTTCCATTTGAAAAACTCTACGACTCTAGGGTGCTGGTCAGCTGCCTTCTTGAACCTCTGCAATCCATTTGCTATAGGTATACATTTGTTACAGTTAGGAAAGGATTTCCAGGATTTTGACATGGTGGCAGTGGAGGACCAAAAATGCATACCAAAGTCAGATTGAGTAGAAGCTTGGAGAGAGTGCTGTTCCCATGTATCTGCTGTCCTTGTCCTTATAGAAAGTTGTCAATGTGGGTTTGGGGAGTGCTGACTAATGAGCCTGGAGTGCATCTTGCAAATGTGGCACACACTGGTTTTTGGTGGTGGAGGGAGTGAATGTTTGAAGATTGGTTCCCATTAAGAAGTTAACATTTTTTTTTCTTGAATGATGTCAAACTTCTTGAATGTCATTGGAGATGCACTCATCCAGACAAATGGGGACAATTCCATCAACCTCCTGACTTGTGCCATGTCGGCGGTGAACAGATTTTGGATGTCAGGAGGTGAGTTACTTGCTGCAGAATTCCCAGCCTCTCACCTGTTCCTCTGTTCCTGGTGAATGGTCACACCTCCCCCCCCCCAACCCTCACCAGATGTAAATAACAGAATATTCAGCATATTGAGAATATTCAGAATATTGAGACTGAATGTAAAGGGGTGACTGTTCAATTCTTCCTTGTTTGAGATGATTATTACCTGAGGCTATGTAACACAAATGCTAGTTGCCACTCGTCAGCAACATCTGGATATTGTCCACATGTCGCTGTATATGGACATGGTCTGAGTCAGTGTCTGATGAGTCACAAATGATGCCATATAATTGCACAATTCCCCACTTCTAACCTTACAATGGAAGGCAGGCCAATGATGTAACAGTTGAACGTTGTTGGACCTAGGACAACTACTCTGAGGAGCTCCTGCAGAGCTGTCCTGCAGCTGTGACAACTGACTTCCAAGAGTCACAACATCTTTCTTTATGCTAGGTATGATTTCAACTAGTGGAGAGTCTTCTCCCTGATTCCCATTGATTCTAATTTTGCTAGGGCTTATTTGATGCAAAACTTGCACAAATATGCCTTTGATGCCAAAGACAGTCACTCTCACCTCATTCCTGGAGTTTGTCACTTTTTTGTCCATGTTTGAACTAAGGCTGTTATAAGGTCAGGAGCTGAATGTTTCTTTTCTTTCATTCTAAGAATGTGGGTATCACTGACTGGTCCAGCATTCATTGCTGACCCCTTGTTACCCTTGAGATGGTGGTGGTGAGCTGCCTTCTTGAACTATGCAGTCTGTCCAGTGTAGGTAGGTCAAAAATGCTGCTAGGGAATGAGTTCCAGGATTTTGGCCCAGCAACACTGAAGGAACAGAAACATATTTTGAAGTCAGGATTGTCAGTGGCTTGGCTTTTAACTTGTAGGGCTTATCCTTTCCTTTTGAAAATGGTTGTGGGTTTCGAAGATGCTGGCTAAGGAGCCTTGGTGAATTTCTGCAGCGTGACTTGTAGAAATATAAAAAAAACCAAACGGAACTTGATGATAAGGCATCAGGTTTCTACGTTTTGCTGTTTAATGTTTCGTTGCTTTCTTCTGCCAGCAATGCACAGAAATGTACTCCATGCCTGAAGCAGGTTAGATGTGTATTAATAATCGCAGTGCTGTGCGTGGAATCTGAATTAATTTTAGTGAAAGCAGAAACAATAATGCAGATATTTAAAAAGACAATGGGGACAACTTTCAATGTGGACCATTGTAACCCATTCTTCTTCTTAAATGGTTTACCGTTTTGTTATGCATTGATCACAAGAAGCATCTCCCCCTACTGCGATACTGTGAAAGTGCTGATGCATCACATAAAAATATCAGAGTCTATAGAATGAATTTGAGCAATCATTGTTGCATTTGATAACGTTTTCATAAGTAGTGTGATTTTTTTTTTACAAGGCTGATTAATTTGTATCAGGCATTCAACAGATAATATGCAGGCATTACAATTCACAAATTATATCAATGAACTCATATTAACACAATATTGTCGACATAGTGCAAGGTGAAGCATCAACAAAATAAACATAATCTTGCAGAATGTAGCACAATAATTTCAAAATCATACTTGTGTACTCCTATGTTTAACTTAATTGAACAGCTCGAATCTAAGGATCAAAACAACATCACTGTCTTGAAGGTTTAAAATTGTCTAGTAAACATGTTTGGAGACATTATATAAATTCTTTTCTGTGCTAATTAATACAATGGTCATATGCCAGAAGTGGAATAAAAATATCTCCTTGTCAATAATTTAATACTTAGAGAGCCTAACACTGTTGTGTAGGTGACTGTGTTACTGAAATGACAATTCTTAAAAATTTAAGATGAGTCACTGAAATTATTATGTTGGCCTCGGCAACTGTGCTGATTGTGCCAACTAGCTGGAGAAGCCAAACTTTCCACTGATCCTGGCACTGTTGCTGTATAGCACCAGGTGTTCATCTGGACAGTTGATGGAATTGGTGGCTATGCATTTCTTATCCTGGAATTGAGGACTGATGAGAGAATTCCTTGGAAACCACGTTTCTGAAAACGTGTAGGTTTCTAATGTCTGCTTTGAAAAATGTTTGGGAAAGTCAGTATATCATTCATTGAATCAGCAGATATTTTCAGCCTAATTGAACCAGTTTCTCTTCGGTGGTATCAAAGGAAGGTTGAAAACTGTATTTTTATTATTTTTCATTTTACTTGATATTTTTATCTACACATATAAATTGTGGGCTTATGAACTCCTGAGAGACCAAATAACGAGATGTTGCAGGAGGCTTGACAGTGTCACAAGCTTCTTATTAGTGTGACCTGAGCTCTAATGTTTGGCTACAAAATAGATCTTTCCTGTACATATAGGACAACAATATATATGATTCATGCCCATGCAAGCTTCTATGGCATTTGTTTGTCTGAACAGGTTAATTTATAATTTATCGTGTCTGGACAGCATGCCCATGGGTCTGAAAAAGTCATGGACTGCGTTTGTAAATATTTTCTTATCCAAGTTTAATACAGGTGCGAAAATATGACTTCCATAAATTGTGCCCATTAACCTATATTTCTTCGCTTCCCTGTTTTGTCAAACTGTCTCACACTGTGACTTACGCAAACGGTGATGGAGAACTGAAGATAGTAATGAAAAATGTTTGGCAAGCTTTTTTCAAGAAGGGACCAGAACAAAGAGCTGGATATCATTTTTGGAACCTTGCTCAAATGGTGTAAGGATGCAATTCAGTGTAATTTATCTCATTGCATCTTGCGTTTGAAAACAAAACAATAATTTTTAACTGAGCACTTTTGGTGATTACAATGCCATATTGAGGGAAAGGTATTCATTTGATACTCCCAGTTAAATATCTGGTCTCACTTTTCGAATTATAGAATGCAACTGAGTCAATAACAATCTTGGTCAAGCGTTAATTATGCTAACTTCTATACTGTAGTCATATCAACAAACTACTGTATTTTTCAACTCTTTGGCATTGTCTACTAATAATCTGAAAATATTCTGTTTGCTAATATTCTTTCTTTTTTCATAATTGGGTAAGCACAAAATAAAATTATGGTAGACACACTGGTTTTTAAAATTTTTACTAAGCATTCTTAATGCATAAAGGTAAGCAGAATTTATTTTTGTTCACCCAATTTTTACAGCGGGAGAAATCTGACAGCAACCACACAGATAAATGCAAGATTAGTATATATTTGAGACCATTGTTTTGGCCACAATTTTTCCAGTGTGCCAGAAAAATGTCGCCATAGACCTGTAACATTACCAATCCATTGAGACGCCAAAAAAAGACTTGTATTTATTAAGCATCCTGCACATCCTCAGGGCACCAACAACTAATAAAGATACGATGCCCTACATCCCAAGATGCTTCCATGTATAACCCTTCGCTCTTATTTCAAAATACTGACGTGCAATCATCCATTACAGCCACCTGAAATGACAGTCAAGACCATGTTGTAACACCTCATCTGGAGGTCAGAGCCACTCAGCACAACACCAGATATTCATCGTGGATTTGAGTTCGAGATCCTGGAGTGGGATTTGAACTCCTACCTTCTGACTCAGGAGCTACCAAATGATCATGGCTGACAGCTATATGAGTCAGTGGAGAGTCTGTCCTGGTCACAACCACAGTCAAAAAGCTTGGTGCAAAGCTGGTGGCAGCTTTTTTACTTTTACGGTTGTTGGCATTTTGTTTTCAAAGCATAGTGTACTTAGCTTCCAATGAGGGCTGGGATTAGCACAGACACCAAGCTTGAGCTGCCTTCTTACCATTGGTGTCAATGCTGTGAGGTAAATAGGGTGCTCTGTGAAATAGTAGATCCCACAATCATAGCTATTCGAATGCTTAATCTTGGCTTAATAAACACAAAATAAGTACCAGTATCAAGAGAAGCAAGAGAAATCATATTGTTAGGCAGTCTTTTAAATAATCATGCGCTGTATTTTTTAGTAAAGCAGGTATTCTGTTTATGTTTTCTTCATCATCATCATAATAATTTGATTCGTACTTTTTACCTTATTTGTATATATTTAATAAAAATGAAACATTTTTGGGTATTTATGGATAAACTTATTTAAATGTATTAAACATTATGGGTAAATTTAGGTATTGAAAAAATATTTCCTGGAATATACCAGTTATGAATTACTTAAAAAGAATTCCTGATTGAGCCTAAATTCTACCTTCTAAATTTAAGCACATTGCAGTCTTGGAGCAATGTACAGAGCCACATTCTCATATTTGGCAAAGGAGCGCTGCATTTTCTCAGCATCCAATGGAGATATCTTCAGCCCTACATGATTGAATAAATATTGAGGAAGCAGCTGCAGTTCACTTCGTGAAGCTGCTGTGACTTGGGTTTGTAGTTTGTTTATGGTCCACCTGGAATTTATTCCTTCATTCATTTTTAAGGAACAGACAGATTAAGGGAGTCAAATATGCAAATTTTTGTAAATTAGCTTACTTTTAAAATATTACAATGCAGTTTATTTGTTACTTGTACAAGTGTCATTTACATATCATTCTCACTGACCTAGAATGACTTTCTATCCATTGATTATATTCAGCTTAAAGTCTTCACCATCAACCACAAATGCATTTCCATTCACACTAACCTCAACCCCAATAAAAAGCAAAACATTGTGGATGCTGGAAACCAGAAATAAGAGCAGAAAATGCTGTAGAAACTCAGCAGATCTGGCAACATCTGTGGAGACAGAAACAGAGTTAACATATTGAGTCCAATATGACACTTTTTCAAAATTCCTGCAGAAGAGTCATTTTAGACTTGAAATGTTAACTGTTTCTGTCTCCACAGATACTGCCAGACCTGCTGAGTTTCTACAGCATTTTCTGCTCTTAACCCTATCCCAACCTGTGCAGCTTTGCCTTTGAAACCCTTTGGTTATCTTGTGTCATCAATAGCTACAGGTGAGGTGCCAGAAGGCTGCAGGTTGGCTAACATGGTGCCGTTATTTAAGAACGGTGGTAAGGAAAAGCCAGGCTACTATAGACCAGAGTGCCTGACGTTAGTGTTGGGAGGTTATTGAAAGGGATTCTGAGGGACATGATTTACATGTGTTTGGAAAGGCAAGGACTGATTAAAAGTGCTCAATATGGCTTTGTGCACGGGAAGTCATCTCTCACTAACTTGATTGAGTTTTTTAAAGAAATTATGAAAAAGACTGATGAAGACAGAGTGATGGATGCTCTCTATATGGATTTCTGCAAGGAGTTCAACAAGGTTCCACATTGCACACTGGTTAGTAAGGTTAGATCACATGGAATACAGAGGGAGCTAGCCATTTGGATACAAAATTGGCTCAAAGGTAGAAGACAGAGGGTGGTGGTGGAGGGTTGCTTTTCGGACTGGAGGCCTGTGACCAGCGACATGCTGCAAGGATCAAAGCAGCGTCCACTGCTTTTTGTCGCTTATATAAATGATTTGGATGTGAATATGAGGCAATTTTGTTCCATTTTGGTAAGGCAAATCAGGGTAGGATTTGAACACTTAACATTAAATGTCTGTGAGTGTTGCCGAATAAAAAGACCTCGGTGTACAGGTTCATAGTTCCTTGAAAGTAGGGTCACAGATATACAGGGTAGAGAAGATGATGTTTGGTATGCATGCCTTTATTGGTCAATGCATTGAGTAGAGCAGTTAGGAGATTATGTTGTGGCTGTACAGGATATTGGTTTGGCCACTTTTTGAATACTGTGTTCAGTTCGAGTCTCCCTGCTATTGGAATGATGTTATGAAACTTGTAAGGGTTCAGAAAAGATTGACAAGGGTGCTGCCAAGGTTGGAGCATTTGAGCTTTAGGGAGAGGCTGAATAGGCTGGGGCTATCAGAGGCTGAGACGTGATGTTATGGAGGCTTATAAAATCGTAAGAGGCATGGATACAGTGAATAGCCTAGGTCTTTTTCCCCGGGTAGAGGAGTCCAAAACATAGAGGTCACAGCTTTAAGGTGAGAGGGGAAAGAATTAGAAAAGACGTAAGGGGCAACTTTTTCATGCAGAGGGTGGTGCGTGTATGGAAAGAGCTGCCAGAGGAGGTGGTGGAGGCTGGTACAATTACAACATTTAAAAGTCATCTGATGGGTATGAAGGGTTTAGAGAGGTATGGGCCAAATGATGGAAGATGGGACTAGATTAATTTAGGGTGTCTGGTCATTATGGACGAGTTGAAATGAAGTATCTGTTTCTGTGCTGTACATTTCTATGACTCTATTTAGTTTTGGTCTTCTGTGCAATCCCTTACCTTCCAATCCACAGTTTTCAGCTGTCACAGGCCTACCCCGTGAAACTCCCTCCAACCTACACTTTTCTCCTACCTTTCAAAGTCTCCCTAAACCACACATCTTTTATCAAACCTCTTGTGCTTTTCTTTTTCCAATGCAAGCTCTCCACCTCATTAGTAAAAATCCAGCCATTAGAGTGAGAGTTTAGAAATGTGTAAGTTTACGAAGCCATTATGGACCTGTGAAGGGTAAATATTGTAGAACATGTTGGAAAAACTACCCAGTACAATAGATAAAGGGAATGTGATGTATTTCCACTATACCAGTTTCAAGATGGAGTTCAATTGATGGGTCAAAGAATCTTGTTTGAAAAAATCGAGATAACCAAAACATTGGAAGTGTAGCAGCATGGGTAGAAGAATGGTTGGATAGGAATCAAAGAAATGTAGTAAATCAGTGATTCTCAAACTGGAATAAACATTGGAAATGATTTTCTCTCAGTCACTGAAGCTATATCTACATTTGTTCTCATTTAACATTAAAGATTTTGGACTTTGAAGGAAGCACATTTCAAAATTCACTGGTGAGATTGAATTAATGAGGTC
Organism: Ginglymostoma cirratum; assembly: GCA_024137785.1. Taxonomy (NCBI): domain Eukaryota; kingdom Metazoa; phylum Chordata; class Chondrichthyes; order Orectolobiformes; family Ginglymostomatidae; genus Ginglymostoma; species Ginglymostoma cirratum. Next base: position 14,256,394 of record JAHRHZ010000088.1, on the reverse strand, counting down.
AGAAGTCACATGACACCAAGTCATAGTCCAACAGGTTTATTTGAAATCACAAGCTTTCGGAGCACTGTTCTTTCTTTGGGTGGTGAAGACAAGCACGCAGTAAATTAATGAGTTTGACAGCTGCTGGGCAGGCCTGTTTAAAAAAAAAACTTTAGGATGACATTAAAACAATTTGGGACAAATTTTGTCTTTGTGGCGTCTGAACTTGTCGTCATCATCATTCAGTTCTATGCACACCTTTCAGATGATTTGTTTTCAAATCTTTGTTTTTCCCTCTTGTATACAACGCTAAGATCATTAACTTATACCTGAGACTCCTAGAAATTATTTCATACGTTAATCTACCTCAATACTGTCATCACATTCTTTAGCAACTATAGTCTGTTCTCCTTTCTTCTTTGCACTTACACAGCACCCAACATAAGCACTCTCATGGCATTTCCATGATCTAACTTTCTATGGAATGGTACACTTTTCAATCGATGGTAACTGTACTGACGCAGGTAGCACATCTCCTGTAACGTCTTCTTGTTCTATTCCTACAGGAACACTCAGGATTCTCAAATTCAATATTAGCGCCTCTATTTCCTCATTTACAGTTTGTATGTTGGCAATAATCTGCAAGTGTTCAGAACAGCTGCACTCAGATGTTGAAGACAATCCAATGTGCGTTTTCACTGCCACACTTGACTTGATATCCATCTCACACTGTAACATTCTTGATTTTAAATTGTGGGCAAGTTCAAACTTCCTCCAGTCGATTATTGGGAAAATGGAAGAAATATGATTTGTTCAATCTCTTTTCAAAATCTGCACCTTTACACCTCGTTTCATTCGCCTACTAGATTCTCAATCAGACTGGCCTGGTGCCATTCTAAGTTGAGCTGAACTACAAACCCTATTATTTATCCATCACTGTGACCGTAATTTGCTCCAGATCAGCTACATCCACGTTAATCTCACTTCACCATCAATAAAATGATTAACTGCATTTCCATTATTTCCTATGTCTTCTCTATTACCTTCAACCTTAACCGAGATCCAATTAATTCAAAACTGCATAATCCATATTTGTGCTGGACTAAAGCATACATTTACAAATTATTTTGCGAACTCCTTAACTTGACCTTTGCAATATTCTCTTCCTTTCCAACCTAAGTTATGACATTCAGCCTATTATGTCAAACGGCTTGTGCAGTCACCCTCTCTCCAATATATTTATGCTTGCCAGATATTTTAGCTATCTCGACTCTCCTGGAACTGCATCACCGTTCTTCTGAGCCTTGAATGCCACCTTACAATCTACCTTTTCAACAATAATTTTGGCCAGTTTCCCTAACATTTTCATTACTAATGGGCACCAATTTCTGAGAAGCCTCTCGATGCTTTGACACTAAAGAAACCATAAATACGTAATTGTTGTTGCTTTACCTGTAAAAATCACTTCTAATTTTACAGATGCAATTGTGATTAGAGGAATATTAGTGGGTAAAGAGAGCACAGGGAGGTCTGTCAGTTATCTGATGAAAAACTTTCTACACTATAAGATGACAACTGACTGCGAACAATTCAGCCATTCCGAAGTAAGTATGTTATAATGGTGTGCAAGAAGCTGGAAGTTAATCAGTTGTGGCAAGTTGCTTGTAGTAGCAAATTATTCATGGTGAGATGAGCACAGTAATTAATTTATTTCATTTAAAATACATTTATAGATAATTTCTAAACAGTCTCAGAGATCAGTCTGCAGACTGATAGTATTATCTACCAACCCTCGATGTGCACAGTAGATCAAAAAAAATAATCCATGAAGTTCTTTCAAAAAGACACACATATTACACAAGAAGGAATATGCAACTGTATTATAAATTTCTGTGATTCAGATTTCATTTCTGCCTGGTCAACATGGCATATGAAGGATAATATCAGTTGTTTTTGAGTTATAACTCACTAGAATATACCATTTCACTTTGAGTTATGATGGGAGATTGAATGCAGCATAGTATAGTCTGACTGTAGTATTTTTGCATAGATAGTTTTTATTGAAGGAGTTGGTCATCTATCTACTGTAACTAATGTTAGAGTTCCATTTTGACTAAAATTGCCAAATTATTAACATACTGAATATGTATAATGAAAGATGCAACAACTGCCTTTCATGAAAGGAATTGAATGGTGAATTCCCTGAAGCAGTCCCTGTCCAAATTCACAGGTCCAGGACAATATCCAGGCTAGGGCTGAGAATGGACAAGCAACGTTGATACCTCGTAGCTTCTGGGCAATGACTATTTCCAACAAGGGAGCATCTAACCATCATCTCTTGACACTCAACAGCGTTACTATCACTGAATCCTCCACTATTAACATCCTGGGAATTATCATTGACCAGAAACTGACTGAACTAATCATATAAATAAAGTGACTACAGAGTGGGCCAGAGATTAGGAATCCTGCAAAGAGTAACTCACCTCTTGGCTTCCCAGTGTACGCCTGCCATTTATAAGGCACAAGTCAGGAGTGTGATGGAATAGTCTCTACTTGTCTGAATAGAGCAGCTCCAACAACACTCCAGAAGCTTGAAGCCATCCAAGACAAAGCATGACTGGCATCTCATCAACAAATCTCCACTCCCTCCACCGCTCATGCTCAGTAGCAGCAGTGTGTATCACCTTACAATGCACAGCAGAAGTTCACCAAGACGCCTTCCAAAACCACGGTCACTTCCGACTAGAAGGTTAAGAGTAGCATAACCATGGAGTGATAACCCCTTTAAGACCCTTGGGGAATTAAAAATTAGTCTCCTCATAGAGCTTGTTGAGTATGAGTTCCCTCGATATAGGCAATAACCTGCCCAACTGGAACTCATCACTTGAGCCCTTTACAAAGCAGACCCAGGTCAAGGTGATTTTGGTGGTGGGAAGGTTGCTCAGTTATGTGTGTTAACACTTCTTCTTATAGAAAACGATAAAGCAGACCCTTTGGGGGTCCTTATGACACAGTATTCCAAATGCTGGGCTATGGAGACATGGATTCAAGTCCCACCTGCTCCTGAGGTGTGTAATAATATTTCTGAATGAGTTGATTAAGAAATCAAAATAAAGAAATCCCAGGAGGTTCTTGCGACACAGTGGTAAAGCCCCAACCTCTGGGTCAGGAGATCCAGGTTCAAGTCCTACTTGGTCCAGAGGTGTGTCGTAACATCTCTGAACCAGTTGATTTCAGATCCAGGAATGGTTATTGGGGTGCGGTGGTGCTGTCCTTACCTCTGAGCCACAAATTCTGGGTTCAAGTCCCATCTTCAGAGGTTTGTAATGATATCTCCAAACAGGTTGATTAGGCAAATACACAAAGCAGACCCAGTGGATATAAAAGTGAATAAATATATAAAGCAGACCCAGGAATTGGTCTGCAGAACTGTCTGTCCTGGGCTGAGACTAGCCTACGTACACCACAAATAACGGCTGTATTTTGGTGTTCAACAATAAATGATGTTCCTTTCAGGTCAGGCTTCTTGACTCATTACACATGGAAACACCATCGCCTGCATGTTCCTCTCCAAGCCACTCACCATCTTGACTCGGAAATATATCACTGTTTTGTCAGTATCACTGGGTCAAAATCCTGGAATTGCTTCCCTAATGACATTGTGGGTTAACCAACAAATTCTGAAGGGCAATTTGGGATGGACAATAATTGTTAGCCCAGCCAGTGATACTTGCACCTAATGATTGATTTTATTTTTACAGTTAAATTAGGTTTAACATTTTTAAAACATATATATCAAGTCATAAATTGGTAATGTTTGATTAATACTGCTGGAGAAAGGTTCATTACATATATTTTTAACAAAATTGCCAACCTGATTTTAACATTACAAAAGTACATTTAATAATATTGAAAACCATCTTATAGCTATGTTGTGGTACAGTAGTAAGTTTCCTAACATTACGTTAGAAAGTATTCTAAATCTACCCCTTTTATCCAAAAATTCCAAATAATTTTTATAACCATCTCAAAGGCTTACGAAAGAGAAAACAGTTAGCAGAATAAAAGAAAAAAAAATGTAAGGTGGAGGTAGAAAGAAGGAGTAGAAATAGACCATTCAGCCCTTTCAGTTTGCTCTGCCAATCAATAAGATCATAGCTGGTCTGAATATATACGCACTTCCTCAGTAATCATTCACTCCCTTGCTTCTTAAGAATCTATCTACCTTGACCTTAACTCTTTAAAAATAAAAATTGATCATGCAATCTGGGCTTCGCTAGCTAGGTCAGAATTTATCATCTATTATTAACTGCACTGGAGAAGGTGGTGTTGAGGTGCCTTCTTGAAATGCTTCAGCCCTTACAGCATGCAGACATCCACATTGTGGTTAGAAAAGGCGTTCCAGGATTTTGACAGTAAAGGGATGACAATATAGTTTCAGATCAGAATAGTATTTGACTTGGAGGGGACCTGAGATGACTTGCCTCCAATAACCACCCCAGTCTTCTTTCATGCTAGATATGATTTCAACTAGTGAAGAGTTTTTTCCCCTGATTCCCATTAACTCTAACTTCCCGAAGCCCTGTTTGGTCAATTGCTGCCTTGTTGCCAGTGGCAATCACATTAAAAAAAATCAAAGGCTCCGTGTCCACTGCCTTTTGAGGCAGAGATTCCAAAGACTCATAACATTCTGTGAGAAAGTCTTTCTCCTCATCCCTGCCTTAAATGGAACCATCCCAAAGTCTAAGGAATTTTGGAAAATTAAAACCAATGCATACACTATCTCAGTAGCTGTGGCTTTTAAGACGATAGGATGAAGTCATCAGAACCCAGATATTTTTCAGCCAGCAACACTGAGAATCTGTTTAGTGCCACTTCCCTGGTGATTGTAATTTTCTCGAGGTTCTTCCTCCCTCTATACCTTGATTTACAGTTATTCCTGACATGTTACTTGTATTGTAATGTGAAGACCAATATAGAAAGCTGTTCAATTTATCCACCAACTCTCTGCTTTCCATTAATAATTCCCCAAACTTTCTAAAGGTACTCAGTTGACTTTGAAGTTCACTTCAGTGATCATTTTGTTAACCCTTCTTAAATATCTGTTGTCATGATCTGAGCTGATGTTATTACTGACAAGTCAAATCCCAGACTGAAATCTGGCTTGATAGCTCACACATTTTGTTTCAATAATGTGGCCTTTCACTGAAACACACAATGCTGCAGGTTTGGTCTTAACACTATAACAGTATTGTATTATGTGAAAGAAATGAGGATGAAATAGAATAAGACAAACTATTTACTTGTAACACAAGTTTAGAGATTTGAAACACATGGTAAAATACCAGCAAGGCTCCCTTTATTGTACACACACCAGAAAGAATTCCCTTTTCTGTGACTTCTATAAGACTTAATTTAACTGTGGTATCGATTCCCTGTCTTGATAATCTACTGTCCTTTTCTTTGAGTCTTAGTACAACTGAACTTAAACTTTCACAGTTTCAAATAACCCCTAAGGCTTTTAATCAACCACTTCCATGTGGAACTTTCAAACTAAGTTCCTTAAAGTAAGGTGTCATGTTTCTTAACATTTCTAAACCATTTCCTGTCTTCAGGAGAAACTGTCTTACATATCTTTCTTCAGCCAAGACTTCTGTAAACTACAACTAAAAAATAAAAAGTTTCTTCAAGCTATTGGTGCTCCCCGAGTCAAAATGTATAAAAAATACAATTCTAGATTCTTATAGTCCATAAATATTCACTCTGTTCACTCATAAAACTCACCCAATGAAAACAAAACACCATTACTTTCCACAAAGACTCTCTCCTACTGTATTTTAAATTAAATCATGATGGCTACAGAATGCTTACATGTTAATCATTAAACCCCTTCATAGACACAGACTAAACCTATATTCCACTAATTCAATTCCAAAATTAAATCCTCTTAAAATATGTACAAATCACATACCTTGTATCACACTACAGAAACTTTGATATCAGATTTTATACTTCCAGTTAGTTTCTTTCTTGCGCTTTAAATGTTCCCTCCATAATAATCTTTTTGTCAACTGTTGCTTCTTTTTAAAATAATTTATCCAATCACATGAGCTGCCATCTCTTTATGTAATTATATATGATATGGTTTTACTTTAAGTTTGATATTATCATTGTCTGACTTTGTTTTTTAGTTCATTTCAGATTATTAAACCTCCACTTGGAATTTTTCTCTCAATGGAATGTATCTAGTCTATCTATTCTGAAATATTCCCCAAAATGCTTGGCTCTGTAACCCTATTGACTTATCCCTTAACCATATTTGCCAGTTTGTTGGCTCTGCTTTTCTGCTCTCATAATTCCCTTATTTAAGTTCAAAAGATTAGGCTTGGCTCACACATGTCTTCCACAAACAAAGTAAAATGGAGTCATATGATCGTTGCTGCCTAGGATTACTTTCACTTTGTGGTCATTAATTAATCCTATATCATTGTACAAATACCAGGTCTAATTTAGGCTGGTCTGTGTTCAGCTCTAAACTTGCTGTTCTAAGAAACTATTCTGAAGATATTCTATGACCTCCTCATCTATCTGATTTTTCAATCCAAATGTAGATTAAAATCCCCCATTTTTATTAATGTAAATTTCAGACGTTATTTCTTCCATTAAATTCCATCGCTCTGTGTAATTTCTGTTCAGGAGCCAGTACACCACTCCCACGAAGTAATTCTTGCCTTTATAATTAATTATCTCTACCCATGCTGGTCTTGCATCCAAGTTTCTTGAATATAAGTCATCTCTCTCCTTGTGCTAATATGACCATTAATTAACAGAGTTATTCCTCCTATTTTCATATCTACCTGTTCTTCCCAAACACCTAAATGTCCTGTACTTTTCAATATTCAATTGTTCCCAAATTATGTCATCCAGCAATCATATCTTTGTAATGGCTATTGGATCACACATATTTATTTACGTTTGCACTATCAGGTCGCTTGCTTTGTTTGGAGGTATTCAGACACAGTGCCTTCAGTATTGTCCCTTTAATATTTTTGTAACATTTATCCTTCTCTGTTGAATCATTATGATATGTAGTCACTGCCCGGCATGTTCTGTTTATACATTCTCATTTCAGTACCTTCGTTTCTTGTTGTGTTTTCACTATTGATTTACCACATCTTCCCATAATTTATCCCTTGCCCGATTATTTTGTTGAAAGGTTGATTTGCTTCAAAAGGGATACACTTAAAACTAGTTTGGAAGCAAAATCATGGCATACAAATTCATCAAGAACAAAGAACAATACCATAACATATATCATCAGCTTACCTGTGTATAATAATTACACAAATAATGTTAATGAATTTTCATAATTAATTTGGATCAATCCTTCCTTCACTGTGCTCATCAGAAAAGCAACAAAAACTATTAAGATAAATATGTAGACTTAAGGGAAAAGAAGAACAATTTTGGAAATATGAAATCCATATTTGGAAATATATTTTGTTGATCTGTTATAGTAGAGTGATTCTAGTGAACCGACAAGATTATGAAGGATATGTTTTGCATGGAATTACTACTTGCTCACACACTTTGAAAAGCATCATCAGTTTAGTAAATAGGTGCGGAGCTGGATGAACACAGCAGGCCAAGCAGCATCATAGGAGCAGGAAAGCTTGACATTTCGGGCCTAGACCCTTCATCAGAAAACCGAAACGTCAAGCTTTCCTGCTCCTATGATGCTGCTTGGGCTGCTGTGTTCATCCAGCTCCGCACCTTGTTATCTCGGATTCTCCAGCATCTGCAGTACCTATTATCTCTGAATCAGTTTAGTAAATCCTCCTCCTGAACCTTCAGCCACACATAAATACAAACATATGAGTTAGGAGCAAGAGTAGGTCTCTCGAACTCTTGAGCATTCTCTGTCATTCAGTAAAATCATAACTGATACAGTTACAATTTCTACTCCTCATGCTTACTTACTCTCAATAATGTTTCAGACCCTTTCTTATCAAGAAGCTGTCTACCTCTGCCTTAAAATATTCAAAACGACATCTTGAGAAACACAGATCCAAAGACTCTTTATCCTATGTGAGAAAGCGTTTCGCGTCATCTCTGCCTTCAATAGGCAACCTCTTATTTTGAACCAGTGACTCATTGGGCTGAGTGTTACACTTTTCTCTGGCAAAGTAAGAGTCACATCAAGTTTGATGGAGTGATTCTCTCTGTGAGGTTGAGAGTTTTCTCATATCTTACCAAACCCCTCACAGTAATTGGTGTTTGAGCACTCACAGTGTAAATCACGCCTGATTTCTGCCCCATCTTACCATGCACCATTCCCAGAAGAACTCATTACTTATTGGAGATTCTGGAATTGTCCTCCATCTCTGATACTGGTGCTATATTTGGAATGGGCATTGTGCACCCAGGTAAACACTACCCTGTACAGTTCCTGGCATTTGTCCCGACATGAAAAGCAAGCACTCCAATTTGAGGAGTGGGTCCTGAAGCTCCTGCTGGAGATATTGGTACACAGGACCAACATGACACCAGGACACCATAACACCAGATTATGTCAATGTGCTCTAAGGTCTCCAGCCAGGTTGGAGTGTTGTTAGTCACCTGGAGGAGTGTATAGAGATGTAGAATGAAGGTTCAATGTCCTTGTCCGCTCCACCAGCAGAGTTTCCTTGATACCGGGCTCTAAACAAGGCTCTACCACTCTCACTAACGCATGCAACATAGACCCAACTATTCCTCACCCATCCCACCTGTGACACCACTCACCCTGCACGCCTTCAATATGGCCTTCTCACTCACATGGGAAACCTTGCCACCAGCAACTACACTCATAGCTGTGCTACCAACTTTCATCTAGAAATACCTGTTTCTCTCTCATTCAATGGGCAAACCAGCCCTCAATAGAGCAGAAAGAATCAAGATGAATCATGAGCTGGCTGTCACCCCTTATCAGTAGAGGGTCCTGACTCTAACTGCCCTTAGCAGGATCTGGATTTGTATAAAATGCTGCCCTTGACTTGCTATACTGGGTTCCAGTGAGCAAAGACTGTCCCTCTTGACTGGACTGAGGCCTGCTGACAACCATGGCAAGCTTCTTGGCCTGGTGTCTGCACTAAATGGCATGGCAAGACGGTAGTAATTTAAGCCTGCTAACTCTGGCTGGGGGTAAATGCACAAAAAGGCAAGGTAGTGATGCTGTGACCATCCAGGCAGGCTCAGAATGAGTGATTGCTATGATAACAAATGAAGTGCCTGAAGATGCAGCTTTCTACAATCTATAAGCTGGACACATGTCCCTGAGTACAAAATATCAAGGTGCATCGTTGAAGTCCAGGAGCATCTTGTGGCATGAGAGTTTTTAGATGCTGGCACCTGTTGGATACCAATGTTTATGGATATGCATAGAACCCACACCCACGGAGCACGTCCTACGTCCAACATGAAGATCTTTTGGAACAAGTGGCACTTTGAATCTGTCAAGAGTCTATTCTTCTTTCCATGTGGAGCTTTCCTGATGGCTAGTTTATATGGCTAGTTGGATAAGTTCAAATGACCTCTGGTGTGTTTGGTTGTTATTTTATTTGGTATATTATTTAACAAACAGTAATGGGTGTCAGTTGTGAACCTTTTGTTTCCTGGCGAGAATCCCATCACACCACTTGAGAAAAGTACACAAGGTGCAGCGAGATGATCTTGGCATCAAATTAGGCCTCACTGAACATCTAGCTTGATTCTACCACTCTTCTCACCATAGCCCATGTCACTTTAGAGCTTAGTAAGGTTCTGTTCTAGCTCTAGATTATCCCATCAGAGGAAACATCTTTTCCACATCCATTCTAGTTTGTCTCCTCCTGTTCTTTCTCCTCAATACCTCAGTGCTGCAAAGTAAAAATAAATTATCTTTCACAGATCTAATAGACCTCTTCAAATCTGACCCATTCTGCTAGCTCATTTACAGACATTGCAGAAGATTCAATACTGCTTCAAAGGACATGGGATGCAAAAATGTAAAAGGAATTATACGTGAGATGAGCATAATTGTATTTGTCATGTCATTAACAAGATGTACTGAGGTTATCTACAGAATTTCCATTATGATGTCAGAATATGGTGATGAAAAATGCAGAAAACATTTGCTATTGTTAACAAGATAGTGCCCTTCACCTTTGCTGAAGATAGTTTTGCTCAGGATCTGAAATTATCCCATTGAGTAAGTTCTGGTCAATAATGATCAGTTGTTTCCATATTTCAATACAAATCTTACAGTAAATTTCTATTTCTAATCTACCAATTATATTTGATCAGTGAAGAGGCAGATGATATTTAAATCCTGACCAGTACAGATCAACCACAAATTCTTATAGTGATTTATTATGTCGTCCAAATATGTCTCAGGTGAATGAATTACTTGGAGTGCTGAGGAGCAAAAATAGAATGGTCAGGTCCTGAAGCACACCATACAATGAAAAGAAAATAAAGACAATTGCCTGCAACTATAAATAGGAAGCCCGAGATGTCTTTCTGCTGACATTATTGCTGTCAAACTTCATTGTCAATAACTATGAATGATTATTTTGTTGCATATTTATTACCTTTTCTAAATCATTTATATTGTTTGTTTTAATAATGGTTTCACATGCACTGCAAGGGGAAAATGATTAGTTCATTGACTGATAACAGAACAGCGATGAATTACATAACCATCACAACTGGATGGTAATAACAATCAGTGGGAGTAATTTAAACATTTGGCGATGGTGTAAAGTAAACAGTATTGGATGGGCTATATATAAAGTCATTTATGTAGTATGATGAGACTATTTATCTGTTACTTGCCCTGTTTCCATTATTTAGTCCTCATTGCTTGTTTTCCAAAGATGACATTCTCCTGGTCTCAGTTGTGCAATGAATTTGATAATCTTATTGTTATCTTCATTTCTTTTATACAGTTGTTGTGCTTGCGTGTTTAGGGTGTGTTAATCTAAGTTGTGATCTCCCATCGCAGCATCATGATCTCTGTATGTGTGTAGGTTGGGCCGTTATGTCCTTGCATTTCTCTTTGGATCTTTCACTAGGCAAGAAATGGAACAGCAAAAGAAAGATGAAAAGCTGTTGTTTCTAAATCCCACAATCAGCTGGAGCTGTAAAGAAAAGTAGAGAAGAAGGAAAGAGAGAGATAAGTAGATGATAAACTCATGTCTGCTACATTAGAGCCATCACTTGTAACCTGTATGAAAGAGACAGTTCACCACTTCTGACATTTTTCTGATGTGAGTTAATGCCTGCGGTACACAACTTTCAATTGAAAATCTCTTTCCTAGGTTTTGCCTAATACTGACAGCTCTGCAAAACATGTTCTCTGTTCCCAGTTCTAAGATTTTGTATTAGTGAGTTTCGCACAGCAGTTCTAAAAGCCCAATGACATAATCCTCTTCTATCCAACCTCAAAGATTCACAATCTGTCCTGATTTTTGTTCATGTGATGTTTTGACCAACTTAGCATTTAAATTTAGATAAATAATTTTAGCCTGCACAAGACAGTGCTATGAGTGAGTCAAGGCTGAAGCTCCACACTGTGTGCTATCTCTGACTCCAGCATCTGCAGTTCTTACAATCTCAGTAATTAAAACACTTTTTTGCTGGAACATTGTCTGGGCTGCTTTTCTCTTCAAAGAGCAGTAATTGGGGATATCAAAGTGTTACTTCTAAAATAATCTCAGCAGCATCTTTTATTTTTTTTAAATGGCACACCTTGAAGACTTTCAGCACATTTGAGAAACATTGCTTCAAAAAGTCATTATTATTGCACATTATTTTGATACTTGTAATTAACAAAACAATAAGCCATGATTTGCTGTATCAGGGCAATTTATGCATGTTGGCAGTTAGTTAGAATTATCTTTGTGTGTTTAGCTTTTTACAGCAACCTGCCACACACACTACCCGTGTGTGAGTTGATAATGGTTGAGAGCAGGAAAATAGGCATTACTGAGGTTGAAGGATTGTCAAAATTTGCAGTGCAAAGACTGAGGACATGTGTAAATTAGAATGTGTCAATTCAATGTCAAAACAAAGCAGAAAGGGAAAGAAAGATGGAATAAAGGCAGAAAGAAAGGTGGAACAGGATAAGTAAAAGAAAATCACATTTTAAAACCCCCACAACAACCAAAAGTTGATGGAATAAAGAGCAGCATTTGTAATAATTATTTAAGAGAACAAAGAGTTAGGCAAGCAATTGCTAACATTAAAAAAAAGGTAGTGAACAAGACTATTAAAGCAAAATGTGGACGTATCCAAGCTTCGGGCTGACAAGTGGAATTAACATTTGTGCTACAGAAGTGCCAAGCAATGAAAATTTACAACAAGAGAGAATCGAAACAATAAAACCGAAAAGACTGCTGATGCTGGCAAATATAACCTTGGCATTCAATGGTATCACAATCTTTGAATCCCCCACTATCAACATATTGGGAGTTACCATTGGCCATAAACTGAAGTGGACTAGTCATATAAATACTATGGCTACAAAGACAGGTCAGAGTCTAGGAATCCTGCAGCAAGTAATTCACTTCCTGACTCCCCAAAGCGTATCCACCATCTAAAGCCACAATTCAGGAATGTGATGGAATACTCTCCACTTGCCTGGTTGAGTGCAACTCCAACAACAATCAAAAAGCTTGGCACCATCCAGGGCAAATCAGCCTGCTTGATTGGCATCACATCCACAAACATTCAGTACCCCCATCACCAATTCTCAGTGGCAGCAGTATGTACTATCTACAAGATGCAGCACAGAAATTCACCAAAGCTCTTTGGACAGCACCTTCCAAACCACAACTACTTAAAGACTAAAGGCAGCATATACATAGGAACATCACCAACTGCCAGTTCCCCTGCAAGCCACTCACTGTCCAGACTTTGAAATATATCCTTCAATGTCATTGGGTCAAAATTGTGGAACCCCCTCCCTGATGGCATTGTGGGTGTTGCTGCAGCAAATGGACTGCAGCAGCTTACCTCCACATTCTCAAAGACAACTAGAGTTTGACAGTACCAGCCAGCAACATCCCCACATCATGGGACTGAAGAAAAAGGTTTGTGGCAAGCTTAATTCATCTCTACCAGAGATGCCATTCAATGCATGTCAATGTTAAGGCGGGCAGCAAAATATTGTTTTAATAAAGTCAGTGTAGAAGCAGCCAACCTCAGACAGTTACTTTAGGATTTCTACATTTAGCCTAACATCATTCCTCACCTAAACATTTGATAGTATTTTCATGTAAATAATGCTGAGCACCATTTGCTTCACCCTTATTTTGACAGCAAATTATGGTGATTGGATTTGATTTGTATTGCTTCCTTTGAGACAAAGTACAGCAATTGCTCCCTCTGAACATACAAACTGTATACTGGCAAAAGGTGTGTAAAGGTGTTAAGTAAGTATTGATTGCTTTAAAATGCATGCAAATCCCTTTGCTTTGGGTTGTCAGCAGCTCTGAGACCTCTAATTATTACATCACTATTATACTGTTGCTTCACAAGTTGGCTGAAACCCAAAGCTATCATTTCAAACATTTGACGTTCATTGCTAAGTATTAGATTGAGTATGGCCTTCTCAAAATGCAATGTCACAATTTATTTTTCTACAAAAAAAGTGAGCATATAACTCATGGCAATGTTGTTATTTTCATTTTTTTAAATGTTAAAAATCATCAAATTTTTAGGGTGTTTTCTGTACATTGGAAAATAATATGCAAAGATTGATTAAAGATTTTGGTTACATAATTGAATTGGGCCTACACTGCCGTTTTGGTATCATAATGGTCTTGTGCCATGAACACGCATGTATACCTCACAGTGATTGTAGAGGTAAATCTGTGTGAAGAGGAAGAAGGGGTGTCAATGGAAAATCTTACTACTAAGGCACAGCTTCTCTCCCCTCCACCTAAACTGGAAGCAATGGATGCACCATCCACTGATAGAACTCTTTCTTCTTTTGCAACTTCAGAGCAGGGTAAGGGCGGATTAGTGACTGTGAAGGTGACAGTAGTCCTGAATATCTTCAAAAGATCCCTGTGGGCTGCAACATATATTTCAGCTCACCATCACCTGCAAAACCACAGGGGTGCCAAATGCTTTTTATGCCGAGAGGGGAACTTGTTTTGTCTTCAGCAGAGAGAAAGAAGCTGGCAAACTGCACACTTGGCTTTGCCATTATGTAATGTGCTCCTCCATGATAAACGGCGTCATCAATTGCACACACATAGGCACTATAACTAAAAGCTGAGATGCACAGTAAGGTGGGCAACCCGGGTTCGACATATCATGCTGATGAATGTCCACTATCCTGGCAGCAGTCAATATGTTTCCATTCTGCACCAGAACCCTACTTGCTCATTATTTGAGCCACAACATTTAAGCCAGAGGGTGACAACTGGGCAACAAGGGCTGTCTGGTGAAGAAAAACTGAAATTGCCACAGAAACTCAGCAGGTTTGGCAGCTTCTATGCAGAGAAAGCAATGTTAATGGTCACTGGACATGAAGCATTAACTCTGCTTTCTCTGCGCAATGGCTGCTAGACCTGTTGACTTTCTAGAGAATTTTGGCTTTTGTTTCAGATTTCCATCATCTGCAGTTCTTTGTTTTACTTTACTCTCTGGTTAACATTGGGCTAAGAAGCCTGTTACTGACCTCAAGTGAATGTGGCCTGCTTATATTACAATGAGGCCCCTGCTGTTACATGTAGAGTCATGGAACAGACGATTTGCCCGAATGTTTCTAGGGGATTGTCCATTATATGACAGATCATTCCTCCTGATTTGTGCTTATTTACTGTATAATGCATGGCCCCAACATCAATGTGTTCACAATGCTTACCACTATGGTTAATGCCACAACAGCCAAGAAGAATGAGGAAGTGGAACTGATACATTCCCTTTCCAGCTAACTTGAATGGGATTTCCTCATTCACCGACGGTTCCACTGAGCTCAACTCAAACATCTCCATCGTACAACAGTCACACAATTTACCATCCTTCTATAAAGGACCACACAACATTCTCTCAGCCATAACACGAAATTAGAAACCCCCCAAAAAAATTCAAGATCAATTGTCTTCAACAAGCCGTCCTGAGTCCTGTACAAAAGTCAACTAATCATCTTTGCTTATTTGCTTCATCCTCTTTTGGGCATCTTTGCCTGGGATGATGCATCTACACAACGCTACCAATACTGCAGCATGGTTGATCAAACAATGTCTGAGCTTGACCAGATGACCATGCAGGAGTCCCGTAAGCATCACTGGACCATGAAGGGGACACCAACTCAACATGCACAGCAGCTAGAGATAAAAGGTACTGCAGGTGCTAGAGAATCCGAGATAACAAGGTGTGGAGCTGGATGAACACAGCAG
>JAHRHZ010000088.1:14207136-14240581 GCA_024137785.1 Ginglymostoma cirratum | reverse complement strand
TAAGATGCTGCTTGGTCTGCTGTGTTCATCCAGCTCCACACCTTGTTATGCACAGCAGCTATCTGTTCTGGCTGGCTGATGGCCAACAGAAAGCAAACTGAAGAATGGAAAAGGTGTCAGATCCTGAATGCTGTCACCATGAGAGAGAATGACATGTTTGTACTCCCTGGTGACTCTGTGCCAATACTAGCAATCTGCTGGAACATAGATTTCTGGATTGCTAAGAGACTCCATCAGCCGCAAGGATGTCAGTAGTATGAGACAGTATCACATCAAGCTGGACTTGTGTGGCACCAAGATGCAACTTCATGACTTCAATCTGAGATCTGAGACATGGTTTGAAATGGAAGTCAGAACATTGGCCATCAGATGTTGTGCCATGGTCAGATCCACAATTACAGTAGTGAAAGTGTATACCACTTCCCTGCTGAAAAGGTTGGGCTTTAAACTGTATTCAAAGCCCTATCCCTATTTGGAGCTACAGTTCTCAATGTTCCTTGGCAGATGATGCCAGGCTTTCTGTCAAGCTTGATAATGCACCAAACATCCCATTGTGCATGCTCACCAGCCTTTTTCTAAATGCCATCCTATCAATGTCCTCACCAGAGTCTCTGAGGTACAGTCTGTGTGAACCTTACTCTCTTGGAAGCTGGCATGTGCTATCCTTTCCCCCTGTACTGGCTGCTACTTCCTTGCATCCATTGATTCACCATTTATAAATCCCACCTCCACGCTGTCCTGCAAAATATATGCATTGTGTGTATTTATACTGAGCGGTTCGGTCATTGTGTTTCTTCTTCTTTTGTATATCTCTTGTTCCTCTTGAACTTCAAGCCCACACATTGCTTGTTGACAATATGCCAGTTCTTCAGTCTTTGAAACAATAACGCTACATGAGTATGGTTGCAGTGATGGAAGGGTAGTGAGGGAGGGGGTTGGGTAATGCTCACACAATCTGTGGATTGTAAACAAGAAGGGAATGTAAACAGCAAGTGAGATCTGCAAACGTGGCCATAAGAAAGGAACTTGCAGTCATTCTCTATGGTTGACGAGTCTCTATCATGACCACAAAAATGATTGCCAGTACAGTCTCCTGCATGGAGGTAAGGGTATGCATCTATACATGTCTCCTACCCAGATAGTTGCCGCTATCTCAGCCTATAAGCCATTTTGAAATGCAGAAGAGTTAAAGTGGGTCAACGAATGTAACACAATGTGCTTGTTATATTTGACCAGCTGACTGCGTATGAGAGGCAAACACGAGGCGTACAGGGGTACTTTGTGTGAAGTGAGGCTATGAATATTGCTTTAAACAAAAAGTACAGTGGATGGTAAAAATCAGAAACAAAATCAGAAATTGCTGGAAAAAACTCAGAGGGTCCAGCAGCATCTGTGGAGAGAAAGCAGAGTTAACATTCCAGGTCTAGTGACCATTCTTCAGAATTATGAATATTGCAAGTTGAGTGAAGGTTAATGTGCTAAATCTTTGAGCTGTGTATGAGGTTCATTTGAACAAATATGGTGCTATGCTTGACCACTTGTGTGAGGTCAATGAAAATGTTGCAGTATTAACAATGATGGCTCCACTGCCTTCACAAAGTCTACTTCCACGACCTCCTGGCCCCTTGAGAAAACACAACCTCTCACCTCCTGTTAGCCTTGTGCTCCAAGACATCCTGTGGTGTATCACTAAACTACAGAACAGACAACATCCTCCCCTCCCTGGATAAGTCCTGTGCACTGAGAGGGCATATCCAGCAGAGATTGTGGCACAGTAGTACACAGTCAGGACGGAATCGTACTAGGAGCCCTCAGAATTCCATGAAGTATCATGGCATCAGGTCAAATATGGGCTAGCAAAGTTCTTGCTGATCACCATGTGATGTCCTGCCTAATGCACTGGCTGATGAATCAATACTGCTTGACATTGAACACCATTTGGAAGAAGCACTGAGGGTGATAATGGCACAGAAATATACTCTGGGTGGTGTCCTTCATTAAGAGTGGCTTGGCAACTCCGCTACCCACTGAACAAGTTGAGTCCTAAGGAACATAGCTGTTAGACTAGGTCTACAGCATGTGGTGAGGGAACCAACAAGAGGGAAAAGCAGACTTAACTTCATTATCACCAATCTACCCCTCCACAGAAACAAAAGGTGTTCTTGAGGATAATGTCCTAGGTCCTAACCACTAGGCAGACAATGACCATTTTCAACAAGAGAGAGTCTAAACATAACCCTTTGATGTTCAATGGCATTACTGTCACTGAGCTCCTGCTATGAACACACTGGGATTATGATTGACCAGAAACTGAATTGGACTAGCCATATAAATACTGTAGCTATAAAGGCAGCTCAGAGGCTAGGAATCCTGCAGCATTTCCGAACTCCCCAAAGCCTGGCCATTGTCTACAAGCACAAGTCAGAAGTGTGATGAAATATACCTAACTTGCCAGGATGACTACAACTCCAACACCGCTCAAGAATCTTGACAACCATCCAGTACAAAGTTTCCCACTTGATTGGAATCACATCCTCAAGTATTCACTATCGGCAGTGTGTACCATCGACAAGATGCATTGCAGAAATTCACCAAGGCTCCTTAGAGTGCACCTTCCAAGCTCGTGGTCCCTATCACTTAGAAGGACAAGGGCTGCCGATTCATAGGAAGACTAGCAACTGCAAGTTTCCCTCCAAGCCACTCTCGATTCTGACATGGTAATACATTCACTCAGTGTTGCTAGGTAAAAATCCTGGAATTCCCTCCCTAATGACATTGTGAGTTTCCCTATTGCACATAGACTGCAAACATTCAAGAAGGCAGCTCTTCATCACCTTCTCAAGGACAACTAGGGATGAGTAACAAAAGCTGGCCCAAACAGTCAGGCGCACACCTGAAGAATGACTAAATGTAAGATAGATAAATAGACAGACTGACAGATAGATGGACAGACGGACGATGGTTACAGCTTGTAGTTCCAAAATGTTTTTTCCATTACTGCTTGCATAATAATGTGGAGAGGAAAGAAATCTATATATCCTATCATCACTTTCCTATTAAATTCTTAGGAGACTTGAAACAAAACAGTAATTGTTGTTCTCTCAGTTGGTCTCTCCTATTTGAGGAAAGAGGATCTTCTCTAAGCAAATACTTAAGAATTAAATTTGCACCACTGTAACTTTGTAAGAACTAAAGCTCATATGCATTTTTCACAAGATGCTTCTCCATTTATTTGCATATTCAGCTCGAGACCACTGAGCTAAAATGATAAGGTCCTTAATAGAAGGAAAACTAAAAGATGGCAGATTGTATATGCATGTATGTAGATGGCCAGGAGACAACTTTTTTTTCTAATTTCAATAATTACTTTCATAACTGCATCAACAGGAAGATCATGGAAATTAACATTTAAAATATGCCCAATTTCAATAAGGAATGATTTAATGGAGAATTATATTCAGTTTGAGGAACAACTGAATGCATCTATGACGTTAAATTCAAAGTTGCATGAATATGTAGCAATTGTTGTTAATTAATAGAAAACTTTTCACTGCACTCAACGTACGACAGACACAAGACAAAAAGCAAAAATTGAACTCCTGAAATTATAATACTTCAGATGTAATAAGCCCTTTCAAAGGCAATTGCAGAATGTTTTCTCATATCAGTCAGATAATCATTCTCATGATAAAATACGCATGTTAACCACGGCCTAATGTGTTGCTGAGTATAATGATTTGGTGGAATGATACCAATCGGTACTATTTAAGATCCACGTAATATATATTGATAACAGTCATGGAGATTGAATGCAAATATTTCTTGACTAGGTTTTACTGAACTGCATAAAGAGCATCTCATTTAGAGCAGTTGAAAGGAACATATCTGTGAACATCAGCACTTACTGAGAATTTAAACGTCTATCATCCTGAAGGAACTGGATTAGAAGGTGGAATGGAGTGCTCTTTAAAGCTTATTGTGAAGATCATCCAGACGTCATTTTACTTTTTTAACCTGTTTTAGGATAAGGAATTAGCAATTATCCCCAACTCATGGCCACAGAATAATTTCAACACATCTGAAGATTAAAAAAAGCAAGTATGTTAAAATTAGAAAATTCCTTGTACTGAAATTATTTTCTTTATTTAAACATCTTTCTTTGCTTAAAAAGTTGCCAAATGCAATTTTTATTTGGGAGTAGAATATTAAATCCCATTTTGAAGTTCTCCCAACTCATGTGAGACTCTGGATATAAGGGTTAGGTTTTGTGAAAAATATCATGTAAATACTTCATTTTCCTGTTTGATTGTTGGCAAAAGGCAATAAATTTGCCAGTTAAGAAGCTGCTAATGTGATAAAGATTCACAAAAGTATGGGCGTATTGGGTATGTAGGGAGGATTATTTGAATGAATGACTCTATCTTAATCTGAACTGAACTAAAATGAGCTATGGCTACATGCAAAGTAAACAAAAACTGAAAAGAATTAAGAATATAAAAAAAAATTGTGTATTGTGGTGCTAGATGATTTAATTTAATCAATAAAAATCATTAAAACCACACAAATTAACAAAAAAACAGAAATTGCTGGAAAAATCTCAACAGGTCCAGCATCTGTAGAGTGCAGGCAGAGTTAATGTTTCAGGACCAGTGACTTTTCTCCAGAACATATTTCAGTACAAGTTCAGGTTATTTATCCTGTTAAACAGCTCCTGGTTCTTCAGCTGGAGATTTCGTTCTCCAATTCAATGAGCACATGTGGATGACTTGACTTGATGGACACTCTACCTCACTGAAAAGGGTTGGAAAATTACATTTTCAGAAAGTGTTTCCATTATTTATTACTCCAACATGTAATTTTATATCATACATCTTACATAAATATTACAAACCATCTTAATAAATTGTTATATAAGTGTTCCACAAAATATGTAAAGCTATATTATTTCATTTATTTAAAATGGCATCATGGTTGGATGTCACATTTGGTTCTGAAATTGTCCTTCTAAATAACAATGGTCCAAGTTTGTTTGTTTTGTGAAATGACACGATTGTTATAGAGTGTTAGTGAGCAAACACAATTTTGGAGCTTGGATTCATTTTAAATTGTTTGAATTGCACTTTACAGCAGGTACTGTACCGCATATTGAGCAGATGATCTCAGAAGCTCTTAAAATGTCTGGAAGCAATGAATTTACCGACAAACTTAATCCAGAAATTGCAGATTTTTAAAAGTGTATCATGGAATTTAAAACAAAAAGGTTTTATTTTCACATAAACTTCAAAACACATTAAAAGTTAGGGTGTTCTTATCCATCTGTAATGTAAAAGCTTTACCACACTGCATATTGCTGTTCTGAGTATAACTGTAGGATAATAGTCATTATTCCATGCTGTTTTTCAGATTACTGTTGAATTAAAGCTTTGACTCAAAAGCAAATAAATGACCCTTTAAGATTTTATAGAAGTACATGTATTAAATGTGGCTTCAATATAGGTTAAATAGTGGCATGTAGATTGTTTATTACAACCCTCTGGCCTTGGCTGAATGATTATTCAGTGAAATAATCATCTAAACTTCATGATATATTCCCATAATCATTCAGTTGCCCAATATGCTGCCCTCCAATTCATTCACCTATCTAATGCCCCATTGTTACCTTCACAGCTGTTGATATTACTGTAGCTCTTTGCCTCGCACCCATTACCCTTAAACTAGTCTCTCACTCATTTAGTCATCCTTTACTGACTGATAATTCCATTTTTATGTTGAAGTACATGTATTTTTACATTTAGGGTCAGGTCAGGATCTAAAAGAGTACATAAGTTAGATTAAAATCACAGATTTGTTCATTTTGTAAGTTTCAATTCAAATTCTAGAGGGATTTGCACTTGAGGTAATTTTGCAAGTGGCAATCAAATCACAGAGGAGTTTGAACTGTGGTAATTCATAACATTTCAGACAACCTTTGATATAGGTTTTGTGTTGTGGGCATTTGTGTAAATACCAGACAAGTCACAGGAGAGTTTGTACTGGGCAGAGAATTTTACGAATTTAATAAAGAATGCATCTTGAGGTTGATTCAAACCCTTTGGTGCATTTTGGTCTTGTAATTGATGAAATCTAAAAACTATCTTAAAAGAAGTACGCAGGAACAGAATCATTGCTGCCATTTTATTTCTCGTTTTAGTCATTTTTTGACTTATGGACATTTTACATTGATTTTTATTTCTCTACTGCCTTCTTTTTCAGTTTATTTGTTTTAGTGTTGCCTTTTTGCATTATCCCTTGTGCTTTATATTCCCTCATTGCAAACTCAGCTTTCTCTTTTCCTGTCTGAGTAAATATAATTCACACGCTTGAATTTTTTCTGAGATTACCAAAGAGCTTGCACCTAGCTGCATACAACCACTTTGATAAGTATGTTTTACTAGAAGCTACAAAGTGTGTACACCCAAATGATTAAATGGAGATTGTTAACATGAACCTGAGCCATGTAGTATGCCATGAACTTAGATCAAAGTAGTTGATTTTTTTTAATGGCTGGGAAACTGTTTTAACAAATTTCTGTGATCTTTTGCTGAACCTCAAGAAATTTCAGCCTGTGGGGTTTAACATATGTCACCAGGATCTAAAGTCACCAACTTTAACATTGAAGCTGATGACATAGCAAGTTATCCATGATTAATTAGCCCAGAAATATTGGGCTGAGCAACTGGCGTTTAATTTAATAGTGATCTCTGTAGAGATACATTTTAATGAATATATAGATGATACTCTGAGGTAAATAATGATGTCATTGTGATCTTAGTAGTCATGTGATCGTAATCTACAAAAAAGTTGAATCCAGCACAACTAAGAGCCTTAGAACCAGTTCTGAGGCAGAGTCACTGGATCCGAAAAGTTAATTCTGATTTCTCCTCACAACTCCGAGCATGTTGCTTCACCACATATACAATGTAAGAATAAACATAGCCTAACAGTTGCTGATGATTATAACTTGAGTAAGAACAACAGTAGAACATGACAAAATAAAATTGATCAGAATATCAGATCCTTGGGAGACATTATAGCTGCCCTAAAAAGTTGGAAACCAACTCAAAGAAAAAATATTCTCTGAATAAGGCTTAACCTACATATATAGTAATTCCTGATTTTCAAATACAGCGTTGAATCTTCCAGACAGCATCTCCTCTTGGTCCTGCTAATTTATCCTGGTCTTCCAACATTGTGCTCGGTGGCACTCCATCCAGTGTCACTGTTGGGACCAGAGAGTTGCCAGAATGTCAATACAGCTGCGAGTTCTGTGGTGGAATTTCCATTCCAGGTAGGGGTAAAAGACCTGGTTACACCCAATTAATACTCCTTCAGTGTGTAAAATGCCTGTGGAGGAGCTAACCCATCAAGGAGTGTGTTTCTCACTGACCTTTTCTTTCGCAGTGTGGGAAACCAGCCGTGCAAAAAAATTTGACTTTACATGATTTTACTAATATGTCCAAATTTGTTATGACACACCTCTGTAACAGGTGGGACTTGAGCCCAGGCTTTCTTGATCAGAAGTAGGGATACTACCATGTACCACTAGACCCACCAGAAATTAGATGTATGCTTTGAATTTGGTAACATGTCATAGTCACTGGCAATTTTGGGCACTTATCAGGTTGTTTCTGTCTTAGATGAAAGATTGCTGTACTGCCAACAGTACCTGTACCATAGCCTAATGTCTTGTTCTGTCCTAGATGTTGAAGTATGTAAAATATTTGTGCTCTTCATCTTAAGTTTGTTTTGCATTCATGTGCCAAATAGAACATGTAAATTTATTTGTCCTTCATTGGCCTCTGCAATGCAGCCCTTACACATGCAAAGATCATGCAACATAATAGCTTCATCATATTGCTGTTAAATTTCATATGCAGGAGCTTGTGATTAGTTCTACACAGCTGATTGTGCATTCAGAAAGGGCGAAGTTGTCAGGTTCAAAAGGAGTGAGATGTTTTTGAATCCAAGGTTGACGTGGAGAGAGGGGTTGATGGCAGTCAAGTTAACAGCAGGGCCAGATGTTGTCTCAGTGGAGGGTGTTTACTCTAGCCAGTTTGTGTTGGGTTGACGGTGTGATGCTGGGTGAGCGGAGTTGAGTTCTGTCCGTGGGAAGGATCTGTTCAGCGAGTGGTTGTTCAGTGTCCAGGAACTGTATGGGATTGGGGAAGGTGGGAAGGTATAGTTGCGGGGCAGGTAGCAGTTGGAGTGGGGGGCTCGGTGTCAGTGGTGAGTTGAGGGGTCAGTTTTAATAGTTACACAGCAATTAGAATGGGTTTTTAATCCCCTAAATTTTCCTGGGCAGTTGTTAAGCTTTACTGGGTTGAAACCTTTGGAATTATCTGACTTTAAATTAGATTTTTTTTCATTTTCAGGTGCAGGTGAATTGCTCAGTAGAAGTTTCAATTCCCAGACCATTCCCACAGAATCTGCCTCCTCCAGAATTTTACATGATTCCAAAGTGCAACTGTAGTCTATGCAGCTCAGAGACTCCCTGGCCATCGCAATGTCTGGGCCTGTATTTCCAGTTTTTGGTTTTGATCGCTTCTTTTGGGTTTGCCTTACTTTGTCAGATACAAACAGCTCTGGAGCTTCTCCTTTTTGTACTATGCTTTCTCAGAAGCTCTTCTGAAATCTACATTTGTGGTCAACTTCAGTGTTCATTTTCTTACAACTCCACCCTCCTGTTCTTTGTGGTTGGCTTTCATGTTTTGCCTTTCTCCTCTGTCCTTCCTCATTGCCCCCATTACCTGAATGTAGATGGTCTCATCAAACCATTGACATTGTGTTCTCCATTTTCGGTTATTATGGTCAAATTTCCCCTTTGCTCCATCAACATTGCCATTTAAAGGAATGCATTTCAAGGGTTTCTTTTCGTGCTTCCAACATTTGTTCTAGCAAAATGTCGACCAGAATTTTAACTCCCATCAGAACTCAAAATTTTTTTTAAACTTGATACTTCGGTACATTCTAACAACTTAAATCACTGCACAGTTTAGGGAATTTCCAGCTGGAATTTCTGCAATTTTGCATACAATCTCCTGAATTCAATTATCCGTTCTTCTGTGAATCTATCTTCACTCTTTCTAAATTCCTCAAAATCTGACCATACTTCAGAAGGAGTCATTAGATCCATCTTTTTTGATAAACTTTATCCATGGAAGTTAATAATTTGTCCAAATCTTCAAGCGTGTCCAAATCATCAGACTTCAATTGTAAAATATAAGTATTACTGACTTTGCTTTTCTGTGTAGCAAAAGTGCCAAGGTCACGTCTTGTTTCTTCTTTGGTAAAGTAGTAACTCGGGTCCATATGGGTTCTTATTTTTCCACAAGTTGGAAGGTTTGCATTTAGAAAATAGGAGTAGGTAATCCTATCCCATTACTGTGCATTTAGATTCAGCTACCCTTCTGAAATGTTCTCCACTCAATAGTTAGAATAATGGCTAGTTTTCAATTTTTGACTTGCAACAGCTAACCATCATCTGCTACCACTATCAAATACCAAAGGTTAAATCCTGTTTAGCCAGTGTCCATGATGAAACCTTTCTAGTCAGACTTTTATTTCTACTCACACATCCTATAAACTTCCATACTTACAACTTGTTCTCCAAATATGCAGAAATTTTCCTAACCAACCTGTTCAGAGATATTATTATACACCTCTGAAGCAGTTAGGACTTGAACCTCACCTTCCAGTCCAGAGGTAGGGATACTACCACTGCATCACAAGAACCCTTCCCTGTATATGTACATCCAGCCAAGTACTTATCCAAGTATCCTTTAATTAAAATACAATCATCACCATTTCCCTAGTTCTGTCTGATTTCAGGCACTCCTGCCAGACCCTACTAGATGATAACAGTTGAGAATGGCCCCATGCCACATAAATACCATTGGACACTGCAGCCACTGCCCAAAGTGATCAGGTCTTATTGTTACGTTGGTGTAGCCACTTACATGGATTTCATCTATTCCCAGAGGAGAACATGAATCCTACAATGCCAGGAAAAATACATGGACTGGTGGCAACGTTCTGCTCCACACAATCCTGATCCCAGTGGCAGAGGTAGCCTTGCAGGTGGCAGGTTACCAGACAGTGTCTTCACAGATGGTGACTGCAATCAGATGAGGATGAGTTGTCTCAGACATAGTTCTGAGCAAGGATTTGACCTGTATGAGGGATGGTTGTGTCTCTGTTTGAGATACATTTTGACTTTGCAGGATCCTGCCTGAAGTGGAGATTGGGTCTGATTATTGTGTTTTCTCATACAGATCAGGCAGAGTGACTCTTATCTCTTAGGAACACTCCTTCATCTCTGAGGTGGAGCTGGAAACTTCAAGGGTGCAGTGTCACAGTTTGAAGATGTTTTGAAGTTCCCGAATGGATCAGAAATTTCAACTAACAGTTGTCAGTTGACCATTCACGATCTAAAAGATCTCTAGTTAGTACTTTATCTAAGATATTCAATTTAGTTAAAGTCTTTTGACCTGCTCTGTGGTGATACTCATTATCACATTTACTGTTATACTTAGTCCACTCAAAGACAATAAGAGTAGGTCTTTTTCATAAACCTCTTCCTGACAATAATGTTCACTGTGCTCTGCTGTTTTGAGGTATTATATTGAAGGAGTTAAAATGTTTCTCATCCCTTTTTTTTGGGATAATATTTGTAAGGTCTGTGGTTCACCAATCACAATACTCTGATAGAATTTCAGATGAAAACATTAAACATTCAGATATGAGTATCCCCTGACATTACTTCAGGCCTCATGTTCTTAATAATTGTATGGGAAAACTTCAAATATGTGAAATAACTTTGCATGTCTCATTTAGGAAGATAAATAGGAAGCTTGCTTGAACTAAATGTACCACTTACATTCAATGTCAATAGGCATCATGTAGAATAAAATGAAAATCAAATTACAGATATGAATGTTGGAAACTGAAAAGACATCAAACATAAATGATAATACATTTTTAATGCTTCATTGCTCTTGATTATCTTACATCTAATAAAACAATATTCCTGTGTTGAATGAGCATTCCTTTATTATTTTAAGCATTGATATGTTTGTGTATTGTGTATTGACTTTCACAATACCAAATAATAGATAAACCATATCTTGATATAACTTATCATAGCAGCCTTCTTGAGTAGCTGTTAAATTCAGCAGATTGCTCTTCATTCTTGAAAACATTTTGCAATAGCTGGCTTTGACTGAATGATACAAAATATTAACTGCAAACAGCAAAATATTGCAAGGAACCTTGAAATATTTCTTTACAGTGATTTATTAACCATATCAATTAATTTTCATGAATACATGTTCAAATTATTCTAAGCATCTCTACCTTGGCATATCTATTACATATCAACCTAAAGTGAATTAGAAAGAGAGAAAATAACCATACATCAGTACTGACTAGTGGCATTTCATCAACACAAAATCAATCGAACGATCCCTAATGTGAGTCAACATCAGATTGCGTCAGTCAAATAATATATTGTTGAAGATGCCACATTAATTAAGGGTGGTATGGAGATAGCCTCATGCTAGGTTTTTCTTCTGTTGATATTCAATTAAAAGCATAGGTGTAGAAATTGTATTGCCATGAACGTGCAGAGAACCACATGATATTGAGACAGCTCCAAATTCACAAAGATCATTAACATAAAACAACATGCAGACAGACACTAGTAGTCATGTTAGTGATTTCAGTCTTTATAAAAAATGTATTAAAGCGTTGTGCCTATTGTAGGCAGGGCCAGCATTTATTGTGCATCTCTATTTGCCCTTGAGAAGGTGGTAGCATGCTGCTTTCTTGAACTGCTGCAGTTAATTTCACATAGGTATGCCCCGAAAACTATCGGGGAGGGATTTCAACCCAGTGACACTGGAGGAATCTGTTTCAAATTTGGGATGGTGAGTAATTTGGAGGGGAACTTGCTGGTGGTGGTGTTTGTCCTTCTAGACGATAGCAGTCACAGATTTGGAGGGTGCTTTCTAAGCAGCATTAGTGAATTTCTGCACGTGTAGATGGTACACGCTGTTACTGTGTATCGGTGGTAGAAGGAGTGAATGTTTTTCTATATGGTGTCAACCAAGTGGATGACTTTGGTCAGGATGGTTTCAAAGCTTCAAGTCTTGTTGGAGATGTTTTCATTCAGATATGTAGAGAGTATTCCAACACACTCCTGTCTTGTATCTTGTGTCACAACTCTGAGGTCGTGCCTTGAAACTCACTCACTATTCCTGGAGTTAGCAAAAATGTGAAAAGCTGATTAAACCATCAAATTGTTCAGTTTTACTTGACTGTCTAATTTATGTTAAAAGAATATGCACAAGTGTTATCATTAAGAAGTAAATCAAAATCATTGTCATCAAAACAGTTTTAACCAATGGCAAAAGAGAAAAATATGAATTGCTATCTTATAACACTTGTACGTAAACTCTACTGCTTTTTTAAAAATTCCCTAATAAGTAAAAACATACAAAAGTACAAGACAATACATAAATATTACAGATGGGGAAGGTACAAAAATGTCAGTGAAGCACAGTTCTGGTACCAGTCCAGGTTACAAATGCTGATAAGTTGCTTTCCTTTAGTCCCTTTTGACTCTTTGATAAGGATACAAGGTTGTGGACATACTGAAGTTCAGTCTTTCAATCACTGGTTCAAAATTCATCCTTTCAGCATCTGTGAAAGTCATTTATCCCCTGTTTCTTTCAACATGGGAACTTACAAAGAGAGCCGTTTACAAGAAAATGGTGAGTAAAAACAGCTACCAGGAGACTTTGTTAGTTCTTCACATAAGATGAAGAGAGAAAGATTTTGGTGCTTTCTCTGTCGCAGGCTGGATGTTTCTCCTGTATTGTGCAAACACAAAGCTCTTGTCACTTGCCCTGGAATCCATCAAAAATTTGTTACAATACTAAGCATTGCTGAATGCACATAACTATTCCAATTGAAAAACCAAACACTTCTGGGCAAAGCTGCCTCGAACACAAACCAATGAAGCCTAAGAATTTTGCATTAAGGCAACATTCTGGATACAACTCACAATGAATTCTAGTAATTAGTTTTTTTTAAAAACTGCAACCTTTTCCTGCACAATTTCCTCCTTATAAAGCAGTGTATTTTCCCATATTTTTTGTCCATAGTCCAAAAAATAAAGTGGTCTTTCCACTTGTAGTTGTTGGCCAAGGTCTGGGATCCTTGAGTTTCCTTATTACAGTTATTAATTTGAGAAGATCCTGACACTGTTTAAAGGCAGCCTGCAATGTTAAAGTGTGGAGATACATTTGGATAGTTGGTAACTATCTGTTGACAATAACAAAGGTACAGGAAATTGCAACACTCAGCACTGGTTTTCAAACAAATTTCTAGTTTTTGGTGGGAGATTAGGAACAAGTGGATTTCCTTTATTCACCATGTGACATGAAGATATCGAGGCAAGCTGTCTGGCGCAGGATCAATGGGAGGTGTACCACCCCAGGGATTTACTACAATGTTGGAAAAAGGCCTCACAAGGACAGCCAAGGTAAGCTACCTTACTCGGGCCTATCATTAATCTATAAATGATCTGTTGCCCCAGTACTCCCAATAACCTTTGATGAAAAGCATTTCCCAACAACATTCTTCCTTCTACCTCGTTTACCTCTTATTACAGAAATCGGCACCAGCTACTCTCTTTACCATCACCTCTTTCACTTCAAAGATTTGCCATCTTACAAACACCACAACTTTACTCTCACCTCAGTTACATTTCTTTAAAACATTTTGCTACTCCCAGTTCCCTCTTTCTTTCTTGGAGGGAAGTTTGCACGTAATGTTATTCGGCAGCTATAGGAGGAAATGACACTTCATTCCTTGTTTGAGCCCATTGGAAGAGCTGGTCCCATACCATGGGCACAGAGAACCTGTTAGTTGTTGAGACTGGATAAAAAGTAATGGGAATTATCCTCCCTTCCCTCTCTGCTCACTTAAATCTCACTGGCTCATTGTTTATCCTTTCTAGCTCTTGGTAACTATTCTCATTTCCTGCAATAACAGCTCAAGAAGATGAACGCAGCTCTGAGAAGGGGAAGGAGAAGATCAAAGCATTACAGCCTAGAAAGCATTAACATATTTTACACTTGCAGAAAGCAGCTCGGACAGCAATTTTGGGAAAGGCCTTTTAGATGATGACTGCAATTTTTGCAGGTAGCCTCAGGAAGGTCTAACAAGTGCCCAGACCAAATTGGCATTGCACATTAACCTAGCTCACAGTGTCACCACCTTGAGCTTCACAGTGCCTGTTTTAGACTTAAAGTGTGCAAGAGGTAATACAAGTTCTCTCACATAGCTTTTTATTAACTTACAGTATTTCAGAGAACACTTATATCCTGGCTGATAGTTGCGATCAAGTAAGTAAAAGTCAGATAGCTCTCCTCTGTGTCCTCTCCTCTTTGCATAACAATTTGAAAGAGGTTTAATTGCCAAGTTAACAAATACTTTAATCATAGAAGAACCAATAAGGCAGGCCTTCTTGAGCTTAACAAAGAAGGAGGTCAGTTTAATTATACCTAAACCGATCAGAGTAAAATATCCACTGACTTCTACACACACCTACAAATACAGATAACAGAATTAGAAAGGATAGGTTAACTAAATTAGAGTCATAAATATGGTTTAAAAAAAAAGTATATAGTCCCTATTTGTGACATGGCTGGCTTCTGGATGAGTTCAATTGTTTTCTGCTTTCAGAATCAAAACAATTTAAAACAGTAAATGAATGGATTTGTCCCTGTGAAGACCCAGTTGTAGAGTTGAGTTCTTTCTTTGAGAACTCTGCTTGCTGCACAAGGAGCAAGTTAAGCAAGGACAGGGCACAAAATCTCACTAATTGCATGAATATATAGAGAGGGAGGATGGCCCTCTTTTACTTCCTCAGCAGCTTGTTCTGTTCTACAAGGAAGGTGTGTGCTTAAAAAACATAAAGTTGTTGGCTTGTCATATGACCAATCTCTCCAAATGGCTAATAACTTGTTTGGTGCATTTCAATTATAACCTGATTAAGCCATATTGAGAAATTCCACTTAATAACTGAAATTATTTGATTGATTAGTCTTAAAGGCCTAGTTCCATAGATGTCTTGTTAATGAGACTGGAAATAGGAATCTTTCACCCTCCCCATAGGGTCGTTATCTATTTATTTGCAGACATGCCATTTTCATTCCAACGCTGTGGCAATGTGCAATAAATAGGAATACAAATTAGGTAGCCATCCTGGATACAAGTTCAAGTCACTTTTGCATTTTTTAAAAAGAAAATGCTTGTTCCAGTTGGTGGATTGAAAGTCATTGTTTGGCATTAAACACATCTTCAGGGTATGATAAATAAATAAAAAGAACTTGTATTGTTTTTATGTCATAAATACTTTACATTCAATCCTATTACATTGGAGTCAAAAATGCATTTGATTTACTTATGAAGCAAGTGTGACAAAAATGTTGGTTCACTTTACTAACACAGGTGTCTCACATCTGTGGTATTTACTTTGTGAAAACATGAGGGTATGTTCATGTATTTAGTCCCAAGTTCATTTGTTAATTGCAGCTATGCTGTGCACTTAAAGCAATTACTCTGTAAATGTAATGGCAATCAAAATTACCGGTACAAAGACGCAAGCAATTGGTATTTCAATTAGAGTTATTCGTTTTACATGCAAAGAATCAATATCATTACTAATTACATGCGTATCGTAATTTATTTCATGTCAATTATGTCTCAATTACAAAACCTTTTTGATTTTGAAGCTTCCATATCTTTCTGTAATGGGCAAACAAACATTTTCAAGCTTATGCCCATAGTATCAAAGCAGTAATTATTCTCCGAACTCAATTCCTACAAAGTTATACCTAATTTTACATATTTCATCATCTTTGATCAATTGTGCAATTAGAAAGCAACATTAAATCATGGGCCGAATCTTCCACGGAGTGGCAATCACTGCCACTGTCCTCCCTTTCTCACAATCTTTCCAAGGAGATCCAAACTTCTGATCTAGACTTCCAAACCGGGCATGTTGAGAAATGCGGAGCATATCTTTCCTGGAGTCTTAAATTACAGCAGAATAGTCATGAAGGGCCGCATGCTCTTTTTGCAGCACTAACCACTGTATTCCAGGCTTAAAAAGTCACAAAAGCACTGGGCCAAGATATGGTAAAAAGGTAGGTGTGGAAGAGAAGCAGCACCGTGGCTCAGTGGTTAGCTCTGCTGCCTCACAGCGCCTGGGACCTGTGTTTGATTCCACCCTTGGGTGACTGTCTGTGTGGAGTTTGCATATTCTCCCTGTGTCTGTGCGGGTTTTCTCCCGCAGTCCAAAGATGTGCAGGCGAGGTGGATTGGCCGTGCTAAATTGCCTGTAGTGTTCAGAGATGTGTAGATTAGCGGGGATGGGTCTGGTTGGGATGCTCTGAGTGTCAGTGTGGACTTGTTGGGTTGAAGGGCCTGTTTCCACACTGTAGGGATTCTATAAACATCTATGAAGAAGTGGATGAGGTGTGCTGGGATGGCATGTTGGCAAAGGAATAAGGTGGCAGGTGTTGTATCCGGGTATGGAAATGTCAGAAGCAGTTAATACTAGACTGACTACAAAAACCAGCATCCATTCTAATAATGTCATGAGGACTTGGTTGGACAGTAATGTAAGACTCCAAGGGGGAGAGATCAAAGACTTCATCTCAACAGTTTTTACAGTAATGTAGAGTCAATTTGTATCTTCTGTTTTCTCAATCACTGGCAGCCTGTAGGCCACAAGCAGGCCACTGAGGAATCTGAAATGTCCTCCTGACCTGTATTTTATATACCCCTGCAGAGATAAATCAGAGGCCATCTCTCTTCTGTCTTTGCAGTTAATAGGCAATTGGTTGCAAACACAGAAGAGGCGTGGCTTCTGCTTGGTGAATCAGCTGACTGAATGTCTGTATCTTCAGTCAGCCTTAGGTCTGGGCACTGAGTGGTGATGAGTCTGTTGCTGCAAGTGACAGAATGCATGCTGGGTAGCTGAATGGGCCCAGGGCTGATGTATAAGGTAGTCCTGGATCCAAGGTGATATGTGTGACCAGCAGATGAGCTCTCCTATGGTCCAGGTGGCATGTAGATTCAAGGTTGAGCTCCTGGGCAGGCCCAGGCTTGGAATGGTAAGTGAGACCAAGGAGAAGGCTATGGTTGGGCCTAGGATTGAAATGACAGGTAAGCCCATTGTCAAGGTGACAAGCAGAACCAAGGTAGTGAGTGGGCCCAGGATTAAAAGTTACAGTGGGCCTGAATACAAGGCAGGAAGCTGTGGGAAAACAAGACTCTTTCACAAACAAGCACAGACCCAGTGTAGTACTACATTCAAGAAAGTGGAGTGGTCCTCTCGAAATGGCACAATATGTGTATGTGTGTGTGTGTGGAAAAAGGGGGAAAGTGAGGAAGGCGGTGAGAAAGCAAGAGAGGAGACTGAGTGGGAAGCAGAAAGAGTGTGAGTATGCTTCTGAGGCAGTCAGAGAGACGGAGCATGTGGGAGGCAAAGAAAGGGAGAGAGTATGTGTGGGAGACAGAGAAAAACAGTGTATGTAATTTTTATCTTTATTAATCACTAAGTCAAATTATCAATTTATTGCTTTGGTTTTGCCAAACATCTTTTTGAATTTTTCTAACCAACATAAAGGCATATAGATAGTAAAAAAAAAAAAATGGTTAAAGGGGGAGATGGGCCAATTACAGAACAAAAAAAAGACATTTACACATGGAAGCAAGAGGCATAGATGAGATATTAAGTGAATAGTTTCCATTCTTCTTTACCGAAAAGGTTATTGATACAGATGCTATAGTGACAGAGGAGGAAGCACTGTTCTACAATTGTTCAAAATTGATAAGGAGAATAGGCCATCAATAATTAAAGTTGATAAAGCACCCAACCCAGATGAGCTTCATGAGAAGATAGTGAAGAAGGTGAAAGTAGCAATTTCAGGGACACTGGCCATAACTCAGGCGAAGTACCAGACTACCAGAGAATTGCAGACTTCATGCCTGTTTTTTTTCTAACCAAAGTTTGCTTTTAACTCAGTAATTACAGAGCATTCAGTTTAACGTCAGGGTTGAGGAAGCTTCTAGAAATAATTATTTGGGATAGGGTTAGTAGTCATGTAGAAAAAAAAGTGCATTGTTTGTAATATCTAGCACAGATTCCACATTTGACTAATTTGCTGGAGTTTTCTGAAGAAATGACAAACAGGGTCAATTAAGGCACATGGACTTTAGAAAGACATTCTAGATGGTGCTAACACAACAAAGTTGAGAAATGTGATAGCTCATGGAACAAAAGGCAGAGTAACAATATGGATACAAAATTGGCAGAGAAATAGGAAACAGAAAGTAGTAGCGAATGGATATTTTCTAGGCTGGAGGAAAGATTGATGTAGTGCCCAGCAGAGGTCAGTACTGGGACCTTTGCTTTCCCTGATCTATATTAATAATCCAGAAGCTTGGTATGCAGGGGTTAGATTCAAAGTTCACTAATAATACAAGCCTTATAAACAGTGTTAAACTGTGAGGAAGATAATGTAGAATTTTAAAAGGACGTAGACAAGTTGGTAGAGTGGGCAAATAGGTTGTAAATGAAGTTCATTTCAGACAAGTATGATACAATTTGATTGGAAGCACTTTGATAATACTTAAGGAGGTTTAGGAGCAGAGGGACCTGTGTCTATATGTGCTTGGATCGTGGAAGGTGTCAGAACATGTGGACAGCAGTTAACAAAGCAAACAGTATCCTGGATTTTATTAATTACGGGTAGAGCATGCGAGAGCAAGTGTTTGTTGCTGATCTTGATGAATGGCAGAACACACAATGTAGTGATCACATGGTGTCTGAAACTTTAATTAATTAGCTAGTCCCAACAGGGCAAACATTGCGATAACCCAGAAGACTTCAAGAAAAACACGTACTGCTGATTGCTGAAGACAGCAGCCCCTAAATTATTCTGCGGCAACACTCCATACTGAAATATGCTTCAACGAGCAACACAAGAAACATCCTAGATCTGGCAGAATATGCACTGCAATGGAGGAAATTTGTAGCTCCAAGGCAGAAGTTGCTTGCAAAGCTGCATCACATAGGCGATACCAAATACTAGAAAACCCATATGTATTTTACAAACAAGAAATCTCATTCCTGTATAGAAAGGTATGTATTGACTTCAAACTCATTCAAAAGCCTGTTAAACATGCAAAGATCATGGAAGAGCTGGTCAGCACTAACTTGTGAAAGATGTTGTATGGTTCTAAGATCACAACAGCACTTAACCTCAAGATTTCTGTTTCTTGTTTAACCACAGCATACGTTTTTTATTAACAAGCGCCTATGGAACCAGAAGTGCACCAGTTGATCAAGTATTTTGGTTGATCAAGAGGTCCACATTATCAATGTAAAAATACAAACCAAGTAACTGAAACATAATGCCGAGGGTGTATACGTTACTGTTATACTTTATGTACAGTATAAATCACTTCAATAACAATGCAACGTTGCCTTAAATAAAACTTTTCAGCAGGGAGCATTCTCACTTGCACCCTCAACTGACTACTCAGATATCATAGAGATCACAATAAGACAGTAAACTTTACGGTGTTTGAGGTATATAATTTTTGTCGGTTTATTGAGAGCGCCAGACGAAACCAAGTTTGCAGTACTTTGTAAGGAGAAATTTGTTGCATTTTGAGTGTTTTAAAAACCTCCAGTTAAAAAAAGAATGTCAGACCTCAGGCTATCAAGAAGACAATTATTACAATATTTCCAAATCCAAAGAGAACATGTTCAAGGAGAATAACGAAACCTGCAGATTGTCTGCATTTGTAAAGTCAAAGACTTGAGGGGAAATGGGATAATGGTAAATAAATTTGTATTAACAAATGTACAACAATAATGATCATCAAGAAGAAACTTGGGTGTAGGTGGGAGGGAGTGTTCTGCAGGCCTGGAAGAGCTAATTGTTAAATAGTTGCAGAGTTGCAATAAACTACATCTTGTTTACTCTCCAAGACTCTTCTCAATAGACTAGAAGGTGGCTACCTTGGCACACCTTAAACCATACAAGCCCCTAAAGAAGCATCCACTTAGAAGGTCCAGATGGCAATGCACATAACTGCAGGTGAGCGGTTGGGTGGTTAGCATCACAGGGCAAAGGAGGATGTAGAGTGGTAGATGGCTGAGGAGGTAGGGTGGCAGGTGGTTAAGAGGATGTGAGAGACAAAAAAACTGCAGATGCTGGAATCAAACGTAGACAAAGAGGAAGCTGGAAGAACATAGCAGGCCAGGTGGAATCCGGAGGAAAGGAGCAGTCAACGTTTCGGGTATTACCCTTGGTGGAACATGTGTTAGGGCAGAGAGTGGCAAATGGAAGGGTGAGGGGGAAGGGTGGCATGTACATGAGAGGTAGGGTAGCAGGAAGGTGGGCGAGGAGATAGAATGGTAGTTGGATGAGAATAAGATAGCAGTGGGTGAGGAGGTAGCATGGCAGGCAGCTTAGAGGATCAGATGATAGAGAAGAGAGCACATAGGATAAAAGCTGGGCTTGTGATAGGGTAAGGTGATACAGGAATGGGTGAGGGGGTAATGTGGTGGTTGGTTGAGGGGACAGGCTGGCAGGTAGTCAAGGGAGTGAGATCCAAATGGGCAATAGAATAAGTTGGCAGATGGGTGAGCAGGTAGTGTGACAAGTAGGTGGGTTATGTGGGAAGGGTGGGTTATGGAGTAATCTGGTTGGATGCTGTCAGGAAGAGTTTAAATGGGAAGTCAGTGGAGATAGTCAGTGATGAATCAGACGTCGTGTCAATTTTAAGGTTAGCCAAGATTTAAAACCGATTTTGTTCTTTCTAGCTTTCCATAGGTAACTATCTCGTGAGACTGAATCCTCAGAAGTCTCTGATTAAAACTCAGAGTTGGGAACATTTTCAGAGAAATTGTTAATTGGAAGTATAAATGATCTGGGAAATTGTTGTTTGGTTTGCCGAACTGGCTGGTTTTTGTGCAATCATTTCATCCCCCTTCTCGGTGACATCTTCAGTGCTGTCTAGCCTCTATTGAAGCTTCAACAGAGGCTAGACAGCAGTGAAGACATCACCTAGGAGGGGGACGAAGTGTTTGCACAAAAACCAGCCAGCTTGGCGAACCAACCAACAACTCAAGCTACAGATCTTCGCTAAAACATTGATCTGGGAAATTCCCAGGTGCTTGAGGACTTCTAAAGGATCTCCTATCAGGGCACATATCTGCAATAATGCTATGGGGTGGAGCCATCAGTGCAGGTGAGCACAGGATCTCCAGTACATCAGTAATTCTTTGGCAGAAGAGCTACATAAATCATAGAAAAATTACAGAAATGGAAAACCTTGGCAGAAATTAACCTTGTGAATCTAAAAACTTTGATTTATTAGCATTATTATTTTTTTTTTAGTTTACCTGATGAATGTACTTAAGAAGTTACCAAACTTAAGTCTCCTACTCTAATAGTTAATGCCCCTCTAAATTGGGCAGTAAGGAATTTCAGACTAAGATGATAAACACTGGTATGCAGCTCAGTGAACTTTCCAATTCATTAAATGCTGCTGAGAAATGGCTCCTTACATTACAAATGGTGAATTAATTTAAAATGTAAGCAAGACTGACGGTTTTGTTTAGCCTCTTTCATTCTGTCAGTGAAGACAATAACAGACATATTTTTATCCTCTAATAAAAGCAAAGATTATTTAGTTTCAAAGGGCACCTTTGCTTTTAAGTTTATGTATATATGAATGTAATCATAAGCCATGGTTGTGCAAAATGCTTTGATGGAAATGTATTCTATCTTTAGGATGAAGATAATTAAAACAGTCAATGTTGCAGTTCACCCTCACTGCAAAGTGAATGCAGATGGAACACTCTATTTTATTGCTGCTTCCATTTTGGCTCTCAATTATCCCTTTAATCTCCCTGTAATTGGAAATAACCTATAATTATCAAATAAAAGAGTCTACCTTGGCCTCCTGAAATCCTGCAGTGGCCCTCTGGGATGCTATTGTATCACAGGCACAAACAATATTTCTAGGATCAGGTTGTTCCCTTTACAGTTCAGCCTGAATCTGCACTGAGTGTTGGAAATTAAAGGGAAGGGCATTAAAAAGAACAAAGAACAATAATGAATAAAGAACAGTACAGCACAGGAGTAGGCTCTTTGGCCCACCAAGACTGTGCCAACCCATGATGACTTTCTACACTAAAAACCTTTGCCTCTAAGCGGTCCGTATTCCTCTATTCCCTACCTATTCGTATATCTGTCAAGATGCCTCTTAAATGGCGCTGGTGTATCTGCCTCCACTAACTCCTCTGGCAGCACATTCCAGATACTTACTGCCCTCTGAGTAAAAGATCTGCTTCTCGCACCTCCTTTAAACTTACTCCTTTTATCTTAAACATATGTACCTTAGTAATTGACATTTCCACCCTGCGAAAAAGATTCCAATTATCCATTCCATCCATGCTTCTTATAATTCTGTAAATTTCCACTCTCATCCTTTGACAGTCAAGTGAAAACAAACCAAGTTTGTCCAATCTCACCTCATTGCTTCCTTATTCTTTATTCATTCACGGGATGAGGGCATCGCTGACCAGGCAGCATTTATTGCCCATCCCTAATTGCCCAGAGGGCAGTTAAGAGTCAACCACATTGCTGTGGGTCTGGAGTCACATATAGGCCAGACCAGGTAAGGATGGCATTTTTCCTTCCTTAAAGGACATCAGTGAACCAGATGTGTTTTCCTGACAATCGGCAATGGATTCATGCTCATCATTAGACTCTTAATTCTAGACATTTTTAATGAATTCAAATTCCACCATCTGCTGTAGCGGGATTCGAACCTGGGTCCCCAGAATTACTAAAACACTCCAAACCAGGCAACAGCCTGATAAAGCATTTCTTTACCCTGTTCAAAGCCTCTGCATCCTTCCTGTACTGTGGTGACCATGAAGCAATATTCCAAATGTGACCTAACTAAAGTTCTATACAGCTTCAACATGACTTGCCAATTTTTACATTCTATCCCCCGATCGATGAAGGCAAGCATGCTGGGTGCATTCTTGGCCACCTTTATCCACTTGTATTACACAATTACTTGATAGACAGAAAGGATAAATAGTACAGGAAATATTTCAGCAATGCATTTTCGTGATAAGGTCAATGTAAAGTGAGTTTTCTTGATTTGTGGTGTGACAAAAACGTTGGGTAAAATTGTCTTACAAAGGTGGCAATTCCTTTTCAACTAGTATGAGCCTTTAAGACTTAGCTAGAATCCTGGGAGTTTGTTTAAAAAAAGAATATTAATCTTCCCTAGTTTCTGTAAAAGTGCAAATGAGATGTCACTAACTGAAGGAGATTCATGCCACATGGCAGTAAGTCTGCATTCATCAACACTCCTACTTGGCAGCATATGTCCTGCAAGTTGCTAATATGTTGAATAATAAAGGATGTTAAATTGAGCCTAAGGGAATACGAGCACTCCTCAGCTATAAGAGATAATGAACCATTTAAAATCATTCTTTGATATCAATTTATTTATGATTTAAAACAGGAAATAATCTAAGAGCTGAAAACATAGAATTTAAACTTCATGAATAATCGGTTGCGGCTGATTTGTTGAACACCTTGGAAAGGCAAGAGATACTGAGTCAATCACTGTCCTACAATCAAAAGCTAAGCATGCATGCTCAGTCTGTGCAACAAGATCTGTCAGTGCTGCAATAGATTTGCATCTAGACTATCACTAGATGATTAATTCACTTTAGTTGACAAATTTAATGTGTTTATTGAAAATCCTCTTTTCAAATTTTAAAATATTTCTTAAAGGGGTAGGTATAAATATTCCAGTAAGATTGTTGAGTAAGCTTTCTTTCTGTTTATAAACACACAATGTAATGTTATTCTCAGTGCGTGGTTCACATGCAAAACCTTAACACAAAGCTCTTTCATGTGTTTAATGAAGAAATGTGCCTGTTGTATGGCACTGAGTCATACAAACAATGAAAGCCCCCAAACTGATCAAGTATCTGTACCATGAAATCTAATCGTAAACAGGTCAGCACAAGCATTATAATTGGCTTCAGAATCCCTTGGCCAGAGAGCTGAAAAAAGATAGTAGTGGTTTCTATTTTGGGATGTAAACCAATTTAAAAGCAAAATGTAGTCGTGACTGTGATGATCTGTGGGAAAATAACTGATCAAAATTTGATATTGAAATCCTAATAAATAGCATAGGAATAGAAAAGCAGGAGTAAATCATTCAATCCCTCAAGAACTACAGTATTTCAGAGAAGCAGCTCACTAATGCCTTCTTTCTGGGTAATTAGGGATGGGTAATGGATGCTAATCTAGTCTGTGATGCCCACATCAGAGGAACTAATAAAAAAAACCTGCTCCCCACTTCCAGATCATCTACACCAACACCATTTTCTTATACTATCTCTATATCCTTTAATGTCACTAGTATCTAGAAATCCATTTATCTGTCTCTTAAATATAGTCAATGACTAGGCTTCCACACCCCTCTGGAGTAGAAAATTCCAAAGATTCACCATTCTCTAAGAGGATAAATTTCTCCCCATATCAATCCCAAAGGACTTGTACCTTCTGAGAAGGTCCAATGTTCCTCTGTTTCTAGACTTCCACTGCAAGGGGAAACCTCCTTTCTGCATTAATTGTGACCATCTATTTAAGAATTTTGTAAGTTTGTCACAAAATTATCTCTCATTCTTCTTAACTTTAGAGAACACAGGCCCAGTCTCTCCAATCTCTCCTTTATAAGGTGGTCACTCCATTCCACAAATTGGTCTGGTGAAATTCTACTACACTGTCTCGATTAGGAGACCAAAACTGCACTTATCACTCCAGTGAGGTTGTACCAATGTTACATAGAATTAGAGCAAGACATCTTTACTCCAGTACTTAAATCTTCTTGCATTATTGGCCAACACACAGTATTTGCCTTTATAATTGCAAGCTGCACTAACATTTTAGCAATTTATATACAAGTTCACCCAAATCCCTTTGGATACACTTCATAATCTCTCACCATTTAAGAAAGACTCTGCATCTCTTTCTCCTGAAGTATATAACTTCATAATTATGCAACATAATATTCCATCTACCACATCTTGTCCACTCACTCAGCCTATCCAAATCCCCTCGAAAACTCCTTGCATCATTCTCTCAACACACATTTCCACCCTGTTTGGTGTCATTTGCAAGCTCAGAAATATTGCATATGGCCCTCACATCCAAATCAATGACACATTATAAACAGTTAGGACTCAAGTACAGATTCTTACTGTGCTCTATTAGTCAAAGCTTGCCAACCTGAGAATGACACATTTATTCTGTCAGTTTTCTCTCAGTTAACTAATTCATAATTCGTGCCAATATTTTACCCTCTATTCCTTGCACTCTTATTTTGTTCACTGACCTCTGGTATGAGGCCTTATTGAAAACTCAAATAGATAATATTCACTGTTTACCCCTTAATTACTTGGCAAGTAACAACCCCTAAAAACTAACAGCAAAACACTAGCATCTTTGGGTACTATTAGTATTGAGAAAACCTTACATCCCGATGGGTCAGAACCTCCTGAAGGAAGGGTAAATAAAGAATGCAATGAGAGAAGAAAACAATTCTCAGCCTGTCCAGACCAGAACAATTGAGATTCCTTCTGCAAAACAACAACAAATTGCATCTTATACAAGAGAGAAAATTTAATCAAAGTGGTTGTTGGAGTCATTTCCACTGCCATTTTTAAAGAGAAGAGACATTAGTCTTACGAACAATTGGAATCTTTTTTAACTCTAACCTCACTTGACAATTCAAGCCGAGTAGTGCAAGTTCAAAGTAATCTTTGTGAGATCAGTATAGTACATTAACTCAGGTTTGACAGACAAAACTTTGTTAAAACTAAAAAAAACCAAAAACATTTCAAGAAGAGATGTTTGCACAACTATTCCAGAGTGTGTTTTGGTAAGGTAATACAATTTGTTAGAAACAAAATCCTGTGTGTCATCTATCAATCCATTTAGAAAAATTCACAACTTGTTTCCAACTGCACACTAATTTTAAATTATTATAAAAAAAATCAATTATGTAGTTGTATTATGATTCTATTGTCCATGCCCCAATTTTCAATAGTGATCGAAAGTTGCATGTTAACATATATAAATTTACAAAATGAAACAAATGGCAGCAAATTACATGGTTTGTGAGATCTGTTGCATTTTGCTCACCTGTACATGTAGTTTGTAAAAATGAAATTGATATGAAATTGAAATATGTACAATCTGCATTTTTCTGATTTGCAAATTA
The DNA here is from genome assembly GCA_024137785.1 of Ginglymostoma cirratum. NCBI lineage: Eukaryota > Metazoa > Chordata > Chondrichthyes > Orectolobiformes > Ginglymostomatidae > Ginglymostoma > Ginglymostoma cirratum. The sequence continues at coordinate 14,214,130 of JAHRHZ010000088.1, read as the reverse complement.
TGAAGTCCAATGAATAGACTACATTTTCCAGGAAGGTTATTTAGCCATCAAAGCTATAAGTGCTAATTATTCTTAGGTCCAAGATATTTTTATCCATTTCAGAGCCTTATATACACAACTACTGAAAAAAGAGACCTTGGAATGGAGGTTCATATTTTCTTTAAAGTGGATTTGCATGTAGATAGGTTAGTGAGGAAGGTGTTTGACATGCTTGCTTTTATTGATCAGTGCATTGAGTACAGGAGTTGGGAGGTCATGTTGTGGCTGACATGTTGTAGGGCAAACATTAGGCCACTATTGGAATATTGCATGCAATTGTGGTCTCCATTCTACAGAAGAATGTTGTGAAACAAGAAAGAGTTCAGAAAAGGTTTACAAGGACATTGCCAGCTTTGGAGGGTTTGAGCTCCAGAGAGAGGCTGAATAGGCTGGGGCTATTTTCCCTGGAATTTCAGAGGCTGAGGGGTCACCTTATAGAGGTTTATAAAATCATGAGGAGCATTGATAGGGTGAATAGGCAAGGTCTTTTCCCCAGGGTAGGGGAATCCAAAACTAGAGGGCATAGGTTTAAGGTGAGAGGGAAAAGATTCAAAAGGGACCTAGTAAGCAACTTTTTCACACAGCGGGTGGTGTGTGTATGGAATAAGCTGTCAGAGGAAGTGGTGGAGGCTGGTACGATTAGAACATTTAAAAGGCATCCAGATGTGTGTATGAATAGGAAGGGTTTAGAGGGATATGGGCCAAATGCTGGCAAGTAGAACTAGATTTATATTGACTATCAGGATGGATGAGTTGGACTGAAGCGTCTGTTTCTGTGCTGAATATCTCAATGACTCTATGACTCCACAACTCTTCAAATTAACATTTCGCAGTTTAAAGCTATATTTATCTTTATACGGATGTATAATATTGACAAAAATATTTATGTAACCCCATGGGCTGGGGTTACGTAATCATCAAATGGGAGGAACAAGTCTGATTCAATGAGGAATGTAACACTATTTGTTGGTACTAGGCACACTGTCAAATAAGGTGTCACCTTGGTGAAACAATGACATAGAACTATATGTCTGTCAAACAGCATAAACGATAGGTTGTATGAACAGCTAAGCAATCTCACAAACAACAAATCAGGTGAAAGCTCTGTAGTCCTGCTAAGTGCAGTCGTGAACCCACTGAATAATTTAACAACTAATGAGAGGTGGGATTTAGTGAACATTCTCATCCCGATAATAACTGAGTCTGGTATGTAAAAGCAAAAGATAAGATTGACACATTTGCAATCATCTTACGCCAGGAGTGCCAAATCGATGTTCTACCGCAGCCACCTCTTGAGAATACTGACATCACAGCAACTAGTTTAATTCACTTCACAGTATATCAAGAAATGACCAAGCCCACTGGATGCAGCAAAGGCTGTGAACATCAAGAAAGTCCCACACTTCCACATCAGAATTTGCCTCATCTTTAGCCAAGCAGCTCTAGTGCAGCTACAACATAAACATCTCTCCAATCTCAAACAGTGGGACAAACCCAATTTAGTGACATATTACCTCATCAGTCTGCCCTCAATCACCAAAATTATGGAAGGCTTTTTGCGAATACTATCGAGTAGAGCTTACACAGCAATAGCCTGTTCACTGATGCTTATTATTGTTGTGACAGGATAGACATGCTTTAGGCCTTGTTACAGACAGCCCACATTTGGACAAAGAAAAGATAATTTCAGAGGTGAATTGAGAGTGATTGTTGTTGACATCAATATATCATTTGACCGAGTATGATATCAGGTGTCCCAATAAAATCTCATGAAGATTTTAGGGAAACTGTCTACTATTTATCCAACACAAAGGATTATGAATTGTCATTGTTGGAAGCCAATCATTTCAGGCCCAGGACATTGTTGAATATGAATTCCACAGAGCAGTTTCTGAGACCCAAGCATCTTTAGCAGTTCATCAATGATCTTCCCTCAATCACAAGGTCAGGAATAGTTTTTTACTGATTGTACCATTTTCAGTATCATTTGCAGCTCCTCTGATAATGGGGCAGCCCATGCTCATTGGCAACACTATTTAGATACCATTCAAGCTTGAGCTGATAAGTTGCAAGTAATATAATCACACAAATGCCAGACAATAATCATATCCAACAAAAGAGAGTCAAAGTATCACCTCCTGATTTTCAGCGACACCATTATCATTGAAACCCTACTATCAATGTACTGGAAGTAATCACTGACCAAAAACTCACTAGATCGGTCCCATAAATGGTTACATAAGCAAAATGGCAATGAATGTAGTTCAGATGCTGGATAGTTTGCAACAACTGTCATCTCACTCCCCAAGGCTCTCCACCACCTACAGTCACAAGTCACGAATAGAGTGAAATATTGTCCAAATGCCCGGAGAACTGCAGCTCCAACAACGACATCCAGATACATATCATACACCACTTTAAATATTCCGTTCCTGTTATATCAACGCACGATGGCTGCAATGGCTACCATTTATTTACACACCATCCTGACTCAGAAATGTATCATCATTTCTACATGACCAAAATGCTAAGTCCCAATCTAAGGATATTGTGGAAGCACCTTCATCGCATAGCTACAGAGGTTCAAAAGGCAACTCACCACCACCTTCTCAAGAGCAGTTAAGGATGGATAAGAAATCCCATGAATGAGTCAAAAAATTTGTGATGAAAAATTTATGTCTTGACATTTTCTGAAAAAAAGGTGTTTGGAGGATCGTTAGCTTGAGAAGAAAGTTTTCATGAAATAATTATCTATCTTTGGGGAAAGAGTCTTTTATTTTCAGGATGCTGTGCAATTTCATGGAATGAGTGGTTTTCAGAGTCATATCCCACAAAAGGCATTGTTTTCTTAAGACTCTGAAATGCAGCAGTCCTGAACACTTCAAAGGCACTTCCAAATCAAAGATGAGCTCAGAGTTTTTGCATTAAGTAGATGAAGTGACACATATCCACTGTCTTGTAATAAGGTTGGCTGTGATTTGAAGTACTTGTTTAAAGAATAAAAACAAATGAAAAACCAAGAATATACAACATGTCAGACTGCATCATAAAGAGAAAAATCAGATGACATTTCAGACAGACAGAGAACCTTCATTCAAATATTTCAGCCTTGAGTCCTTATGTTTGATCTCAGAATCTCACATCCAGTGCGTGAAAGGTTCACACTAAGCAAACATCAACAAATATTTGAGCATAACTTTCTAACAATTAATTCCTTTTTGGAGGTCATGTGGTAGTTTTTGCAAATTTAAGTGTGATAGCAACACAACAAAGGCAAAAAATTAGCACTCAACAAAGCTCCATAACAAGTTAACAAATGTTGAATCCTTGTGACATTTCATGATACTTTGATATGAACTTAGCAATGCCTCAAAAGATAAAACAGTGCATTAGGATTGGAGATGCATGTAATACATCCTAATACAGAGAATCAAAGCAAGTTGAAAATAAATAACACATTTAAGAAAATCAGCACAATGTAAAAATCAACAAAATCGTAGAACTAGAGAAATGAAGCAGCCCGGAAGGAGGCCATTCAGCCCATCTTTTCCATGCCAACCTGAAGACATCCAGATGCTCTTTCTAATCCCATCTTCCTGCACACAGCCCATAGCGCTGCAGAGATAGTAGGAACTGCAGATGCTGGAGAATCTGAGATAACCAGGTGTAGAGCCGGATGAACACAGCAGGCCAAGCAGCATCAGAGGAGCAGAAAAGCTGACATTTCGGGCCTAGACCCTTCTTCAGAAATGGGGGAGGAGAAGGGGATTCTGAAATAAATAGGGAGAGAGGGAGAGTCGATAGAAGATGGATAAAGGAGAAGATAGGTGGAGAGGAGACAGACAGGTCAAAGAGGCGGGGATGGAGCCAGTAAAGGTGAGTGTAGGTGGGGAGTTAGAGAGGGGACAGGTCAGTCCAGGGAGGACGGACAGTCAAGGGGGCAGGATGAGGCTAGTAGGTAGGAGATGGGGGTGGGGCTTGAGGTGGGAGGAGGGGATAGGTGGGAGGAAGGACAGGTTACGGAGGTGGGGACAAGCTGGGCTGGTTTTGGATGCGGTCGGGGGAGGGGAGATTTTGAAGCTTGTGAAGTCCACATTGATACCATTGGGCTGCAGCGTTCCCAAGCGAAATATGTGGTGCTGTTCCTGCAACCTTCAGGTGGCATCGTTGTGGCACTGCAGGAGGCCCAGGATGGACATGTTGTCTAAGGAGTGGGAGGGGGAGTTGAAATGGTTCACGACTGGGAGGTGCAGTTTTTTGTTGCGAACTGAGCGTCGGTGTTCCACAAAGTGCTGCATCTTATAGCACTTAAGATGCAGATCCAGGTACTTTTTAAAAAAGTTTAGGGTCTCTGCCTCCACCATCAACTCAGCCAGTGAATTCCAGACACTCACCACCCTTTGCGTAAAAAGGTTTTTCCTCACGTGCTCTCTAATCCTTCTGCCACTTCGATTGAACGTATGACCTCTGGATTTTGAACTCTCTGCCAAGGGAAACAGGTTCCTCCTGTTTACTCTATCTCTACCCCTCACAATTTTGTATAGCTCAATCATGTCACCCTCCTCAGCCTTCTCTGTTCTAAAGAAAACAACCCCAACTTCTCCAATCTCTCCTCTTTGCCACAATTCTCCAGCCCTGGCAACATTCTAGTAAATCTTCACTGCTGCCTCTCCAGAACTATTACATCTTTCCTGCAATGTGGTGACCAGAACTGCATACAAATGTCAAATTGCGGTCTCAACAGTGCATATGGAGTTTCATCATTACATTCCTACTTTCATATTCTATACCTCTGCCAATGAAGAAGAGCATTCCATGTGCCTTCTTAAAGAAGTACAGATACCTGTACTGCTATCTTTCGGGACCTGGGCACCTGCACACCGAGATCATTCACATAATAACGTCATAGAGTCATAGAGCTGTACAGCATGGAAACAGACCCTTCAGTCCAACTTATCCATGCCGTCCAGACATCCGATATAAATCTAGTTCCATTTGCCAGCATTTGGCAGCTCTCCACCCTTCTTATTCATATACCCATCCAGATGCCTTTTAAATGTTGTAATCGTACCAGCATCCATCATTTCTACTGGCAGCTCATTCCATACATACACCACCCTATGTGTGAAAAAGTTGCTTGTTAGGTCCCTTTTAAATCTTTCCCCTCTCACCTTTAACCTATGCCCTCTAGTTTTGGATTCCCCCACCCAGAGGAAAAGACCTTGCCTATTCACCCTATCCATGCACCTCATGATTTTATGAACCTCTATAAGGTCACCCCTTAGCCTCCAACACCCCAATCTATTCAACCTCTCCATATAGCTCAAATCCTCAACTCTGGCAACATCCTCGTGAATCTTTTCTGAACCTTTAAAGTTTCACAATATCCTTACTGTAGGAGGAAAACCAGAATTGAGCACAGTATTCCAAAAGTAGCCTAACTAATGTCCTATACAGCTGCAACATGACCTCCCAACTCCTATACTCAATGCACTGATCAATAAAGGCAAGCAGACCAAACATCTTCTTCACCATCCTGTCTACCTGTAACTCCACTTTAAAGGAACTGTGAACCTGCATTACTAGGTCTCATTGTTCAGCAATGCTCCTGAGGACCTTACCATTAAATGTATAAGTCCTGCCTTGATTTCCCTTTCCAAAATTCAGCATCTCACATTTATCTAATTTAAACTCCATCTGTCACTTTTCAATGCATTGGCCAGTCTGGTCAAGGTCCTGTTTGTACTGTCTACCCCTGTCAGTATATTTCCATTTATTGTGTATTCCCGTTTACTGTTTGACCTCCCTTGACACATTACCTCATAATTATCAGAGTTAGACCCCATCTGCCACTTTCCTGCCCACTCCATCAATCAACCTACATAATTTTGGAGCTTACAGCTAACCTATACATTATCCACTACATAGCCAAATTTTATGTCATCTGCAAATATCCTAATTGTGGCCTCTATTCAAGTTCAAATTGTTAATGTCATTAATTGCTAAAAGAAGAAAAGAGGCAGCAAAGCAAGAAACAAAATGGGGACCAGTTTTAGGAGAATCATGTGAATAAGCAACAATGACTAACAATAGAACATCAAAAAATTAAGAAACACAATTAACTTTGCCAGGTATGAACTTTCATGGGAGCATGAGTATGCACTTATTAGAATAATAGTTATCATGTTCAATTTTTAATAAATGGAGAAAGCTATTTTTATTGCATCCGTATGAGAATCACTGTACTTTGTGATGTGTAAATCAATTCAGAGTATGAAACAAGCCCATTTTTTGGCACCAAAAATGATGCTTTAGCACATACTAATATTTATAGATGCACCATAGAAAGCATCCTATCCGGATGTATCACAGCTTTGTACGGCAACTGCACCTGAAATTACAGAGAGTTGTGAACGCAGCCCAGTCCATCATGAAAACCAACCTTCCTTCCATTGACTCTGTCTACACTTCATGCTGCGTCTGGAAAGCAACCAACATAATCAAAGACCCCTCTCATCCCAGTTATTCTCTCTTCCACCCTCTTCCATTGGCCAAAAGATTCAAAAGTTCAAACATACATACCAACAGATTTAAGAACAGCTTCTTCCCCACTGTTATCAGACTTATGAACGAACCTCTCGTTTTTTTAGAGTTGATCTTTCTCTGTACCTTCTCTGTAGCTGTAACACTATGTTCTGCATTCTGTTTTATCACCCTGATGTACTCATGTAGGGTATGATTTGTCTGATTAGCACGTAAAACAATACTTTTCACTGCACGTCAGTACTTGTGACAATAATGAATCAAATCAAATCAAATCAAACATACCCATTTAAGTCAACTATCTTGTAGCCACAAAATGTTGCATTCACAACAGTAGTCAGCCTTAGAGATAAAAGGTACTGCAGATGCTGGAGAATCCGAGATAACAAGCATGGGGCTGGATGAACATACT